>VBRH01000345.1:13446-25574 GCA_014578085.1 Cardamine resedifolia | reverse complement strand
AAAAAAAAAAAAAAAAACAGAAATCGTTCTATTGAAATGTAAAGTTTATGAAAATGACTTTAAAATAAAAACAAAACAAAAGTGAGTTCTCCGAAAACCATTTGCATTTTAAATTTAAAAAAAAAAAATCCATTTGCATTAAAAAAAAAACAAAACCCTTTGCATCTCCCTAAAGTATTCCGTCCTTTGGTTGGCTCTCAATAAAAGAAATTGAATAATTAGCTTAAATGGGCAAATAATCAATCCCGATTTGAAAGCTAGTTAATTATTGATTTTATTGACTCTTTTTAATAGCCTGGTGGTACTTGTAAAGTCAAAAAAGAATGTTGCACCTCCAACCATGGGAATGAAGACCTTATTCGACGGTCAAAATTCCTTCCCATACATCCAACCAAGCAAATGCCTTTTTAACAGAAACTGTGAGAAAAGAAAAGCTTTTTTTTTTTTTTAATGATTTTTCATTAGCCATGACTATGTACAAGTGTATATGTATATGTCTTAAATTTATATCTCGCTTATACGTTTAACAGTTAACACTAACAAGTATTAATATCGTTCTTCATATAATTTTCATTAGTTAAAAAAAAAAATTAGAAATATAAATTTACACAATAAATAAGTCTACAAACACATATTGTATAGACACATATATTATACATATATAGTATCGATTTGTCTTTTTGGGAGAAATTTAATCGATTCGATAGAGTTTACATAAAGCAAAGATTATAGTCGAGAATCGTGTGTTTTATTGATCGAATATTGATTGCAAATAACAAGACACGAAAACTATAAATCAATTTAAGCACTTTAGTCGTGACAAAAAGTTGATCGCTGATAATCTTGTAGTTTTTTTGTGTTTGCTCTCGATTTCTTCGTCATATGTACTCATGTCTTGGCATCTTTATTTGTAGAGAACCAAATGTTATTCCTAATCCTCGTGAGATTTGAAGTTAGTAGCTAGATTCTCTCTCTGATAATGTCGCTGGCGATTTCGCATATAACACATCTATTTTGATCTAATCTCGTAAGATTTATGTTGATCTTGTCTAGTATATTCTAGAATATTATATTTTTCACGATTATTTCAGGGTTGCCGAATTTATCTTGGACTTCATTCAATTAGTCTTGGTGATAAAATTAAATCTAACACGTCTTCTGTTCTTTCTAAATTTTACTTTCTTGTGAGAAACGATTAATGATATTCACTCTGTTCCAATATGTAAGATGTTTTAGGAATTATTTGATTTTTTACATTTTCGTATAAAAATTTAAATGTACTTTATTCTTGTGAACATTTTATTTTGCAATCTATATAATCATTGGTCAAATCGTATTTAATTTTAAAATAAATAATTTATGTAATTTCTTAAATCTTATTCTTTTAACTAAAACATCTAATAAACTGAATGATTTTTTATTTGGTTACACTTTTATGTACAAAAGTTCAAACTTCAAAGCATTAGTAAAAAGAAACACATAAAAAGACGCAAATGATGAAAATAAAGAAACTAAAGAAGAATTTAATGTTGTCACTTTGTTAAGTGTATTATTCTCTAACAAATTCCCCTTAATTCATTGTCCGTTGAAAGTGTTATACCCTTGTGGTTGAATCTCTAAGCTTTACTCAATTCTTTGTCTTTTCAATTTCTCAGATCTTTTTGATGGTTGAGCTTAAGTTTTTGACTCACTTCACTTTAAAGGCTCACACGTACATTTCAAGAATATTCCAAAGTTTCACATCAAATATTAATTTGTCATGTACTAGGAAGAGAGGAGGTCTGACCTCTATGCGTTTTATATTTTCAACTATCAGAGAGAGCTTTTTAGTCCACTAATATTTCTCTGGTTCACAACATTCTGAAAGTATCGTGAGATCAAAATTTACTTAATGTTAGCTGTCATGAACTTCATTTTAAATAATGTTTTAACAAATTAAATAATGTTTGTTCCAAATTAAATTAAATACCTTTATGCTTCTAAATACATTTCACATGGGATAGTTAGTTTTTTTTTTTTTTAATAAACCGCTACAGTTTCGGGCTTTTGGCCCATAATTTCTTTTATGTATCTGAATCCAACTTTTAGTTATTTTGATTTAAAGAATATTTTTCTGTCCTAAAAAAGGAATTGAACTTGCGGTACAAGATAACCAACCCCAAAGTGTTACGACTAGGCCACCAACCCTTTAGTTCATGAACATAAGTTGATTGATCCAACTTGGTATTACCCTCTTTAGGTTCTACCGAACTTTATCAATCCACGTATTGATGTATAAATAGAGCAATATATGAGTATGCCAATTGAATTATAGACAGGAACAAATAAGGTGAATAAATATATAACTGTAATTTTCATTATTCTCTTTAACTTTACGCATTTAGGTATCAACAATTGTGTGGTCAAATCCAAAAAAAACAATAACTAGATCCATAGTCCGGAGCAGATTTTAAATTTAGTTTATTGAAAATGAAAACTTTTGAGTTAAAACCTACCAATCATTCTTTATAAGATGGATTTTCTGCCCTCAACTATTGTAAATCGTAATGAAGTAAACTCTGAATCCAACTATTTATAATGAGTCAAGTTTCAGTCCATTTTATGTGAAAGCCTCAACCCTTACATGTTTGTTTAATACATATTTTTAGAATTATTCAAATTGATTGAGAGAAGGTAAAAAATAATTTCATTTATCTTACTAAAGTGGAATTTACTTTGGGTTTTTATGAATTAGACACAATGAGGAATAAGGTTTTCTAATTATATATGATATGTGATCGGCTAAGATCATGCTTCCAACAAAGATATATCACTTTTACTTTATTAATAAGTTATATCTCTCACTTTCATATATGCAGTTTTGTGACAAACTGACTAACAATCATTTTTTTCTTAGATTAGTTAGCGTGAGTAGTTCTCAGAAGCTATGTTTCTACTTCTTTGACAAAGTGACGATGGAGAAAAGTTTCGGCTCTATAGAGATATAACCGTGCAAATATATCTACATCTTCTATAGCCTTTCTAAGATTGTCACAAAACTCTTATATAGATTGATATATAGAAGATAATTTACTAATGAATAAAAAAAAATTAATTAAAGAATTATTATATAAATTAAAATTGCACCCGCGGCACATATTCTTCTCAACCTTTCTTTTGCAGTCTTTCAAGCTCTTCTTTACATTTGGGATAATCATCATTTGAGCATCGTCGTCTCTTACTCAATACTTAGTGGTTTTTCAATTGATCTAGATTTCTCCTCCATACATGACCGGCCTTGTGAAATATGAGGCCCAAAACAAATCAAAAAAAATTTGATGGATTTGGGTCGACGGGTTATATCCCCACCCAAAGTTTCAATTAAGTGTGTCCCCATAAAACTTCAATTTCGGGTTATAGCTACACCAAAAACTTTGACAGGGTAAATCCCCACCCAAAATTTCAATTAAGTCTACATCCCCATGAAACTTTAGTTTCGGGATGTACATACACCATAAAACTTTGACGTGGTAAATCCCCACACAAACTTTAATTTCGGGTTATATCTCCATTGTTGTTAATAAGTAACGATTTTCGTTTAGTTTGATACTAAACAAAATTAAAATAAAATGAACCAATAATCTACTGGAACAAAGACATAACACAACGAAACAAAGAACAAAGAGATATGGATTTCTTTGCATGTGTATATTCGAAAGAGAAAATTTCGATTCAAGAGTTGTGATGAGGTAAGAGATTCAAATAATCATAATTTTTTGTTGACATTCTAATTTTCATCGTTGTTAATGAGTAACAATTTTTGTTTAGTCTGATTCTAAACAAAATTAAAATAAAATGAACCAATAATCAACGGGAAGAAAGACATAACACAATGAAACGAAGAACAAAGATATATGGATTTCTTTGCATGTGTTTATTTTAAAGAACAAATTTCGATTCAAAAGTTGTGATGAGGTAAGAGATTCAAATAATCATAATTCCTTGTTGACATTCTAATTGTCAGTATTCAATTTCTTAGGAACAACAACACTAAATCCATTATCTGATTGTTATCATAATACTCGAGTTCTTCTTCTTCATCGTCGTTTTCTTTCATCATTTCCGTGGTTTTAAGTTTTTTTTAATTTACTTTATTTTTTTTATTATTTTAAAACCCTTGATATCAAAGAGAATGTTTGGTAGTGATAAACATTTTGGGTTTCGAATTTCGTTTGGTTTAGTGTCAGACTAAAAAAAATCGTTATTCATTAAGGATGATGGAGTCATGGAGATATAACCCGAAATTAAAGTTTGTGTGGGGATTTACCCCGTCAAAGTTTTATGGTGTATGTACATCCCGAAACTAAAGTTTCATGGGATGTAGACTTAATTGAAACTTTGGGTGGGGATTTACCCTGTCAAAGATTTTTGGTGTAGCTATACCCCGAGGTTGAAGTTTCATGGGGACACACACTTAATTGAAACTTTGGGTGGGGATACAACCCGTCGACCCGATGGATTTTACAGATAAAATTTAAAACTTGAGACCAAATCTTAATATTTCAGAAAAACGGAGCCTATTTTTGCAATAACAAATAGATAAATTTAAAAATTAAGACCAAATTTTAAATTTTCAAAAAAATGAGGCCTATTTTTGCAATAACAGATCTTTTGGGACCTATTTTTTTTACTAAAAATTTTAAATTCTTTTGAGCCACACTACCTTTGTTTATTGGGTATGTGTGCAGGACCGGACCTGCCTCGATATTAAAAATTTAACAGAGTTATTTTTTTTTCTTTTCCGACAGAGCGATTTCTTAAAATGACAAATACAACTAGTATTTTTTTCATTACATTTTTCAGGTTTTGGATTCGCCGGATTTTTTTTGTTGGATTCGCTCTTGGATTCGTCAATCCTCTAGGATTACTAAAAGCTTATGGATCTTTACGTGGGTTAAAAAAAAGACTTAACATCTTTTTTAGATATTTTGAGCTATAAAGTATAGGTCAATTTTTCAATTTTGATGTTATATTTTTCCGGTTAATGAACTTTGAAAGCGATACTCTTTTTGGCCCTTTTGTTAGATCCATTTATTATATAATGCTGATGAATATTATATTCTCTCTGTATCATTTTAAGGGTAGTTTAAGATTTTTACACACAAATTAAGAAAAAGTGAAATTTTCTATTTTATCCCTCATTAATACACTAAGTAAAAAATTTCATTGGTCATTCTAATAAAATAATAAGGATAAAAGTAGAAATTTTATTTTAAAACTGCATTAGAAACCCAAAACTACACTTATAATGAAATAAATTTTAAAACCTAAAACAACATTTAAAATGAAACAGAAGGAGTACCATTTAGTTTTATTAAATTTTATTTATAATAGAATATATACATTTATAATTTTTAATATGTTTGAAAATATGTTGTTGTATTTGATTTTCTTATACCTATTTATAGTTTCTAAATTTAGATTGTTGAAAATTTAAAAATATATTCTTTTGATTATTATATATATTTGAAAATGTATTTTCGGTTTTAGTTAATAAAATGTAATTTAGTTAAAAATTAATCAATGTAATTTTTAGTGTTTAACATATGGAATAAGATTATCATAATAAGAAGATTAGTAATTATATGAGTCTTTGGCAAATAGAATAACTATGCTTAAAAAACTCTGAATTAAAAAAATTATATGAAAAGTTATAGGATGGACACATCAATATGAATGTTTCCTTTTTAATATATAGAAGATTTCGTGCGAAACAAAACTCTTTCAGAAAAACAATAAAGCATTTACTTAATTATTTCGCCTATATAAATGTTCGTTAGTAAAACACCAAGGGATCGAGAGACTAAGGTTAGGTCTAGCCGCCAAGAGACAAATATCATCCGACATCTTCCGATTTTTGTAGTGGAGATGACTAGCATACGTCTGGCAGGGTCCGGCTCCTATTGACGGCGTTGGTGGGCTTATCTTCCTGCGTGGATGGCTCTCTAAGTATCTTCGGCTGGTTATCATCTAGATATCTTGCTTTTCATCTCCAGCGAGTTATGCTATCTTTTTCTCCGGATTTTTTTTCTGGCTTTTTTATTTTCTTTTTGTCTCTATCGATTCATTTTGGTTCGGGTTCAATTTCTCTTGCTTGATCTTTTCCTTAGATCTAGTTGTGTAATTCTTCGAGCCTCCTTTCTCAAAAGAGCTTAATTCGAGTTTCATGTTTACCATGTTTTTATTTTTAAAGTTCAGATTTAGTTGCGGATTGGAGTTTCTGTTGGTGCCTTTGGTTTGATTTCCAAGCAATTGAAGTCTCGAGGATGTTTCGATCGATCAAGCTTTTTTCGGTTTTAGTGGTGTTTCTTTCAAGGCGGAAGCCTTGAGTCTTAACATGATATGTTCGATGGGAAGATTTTGCTATTACAGGTTTTCGAAAATGAAGATTTTGAAGCTCTAAAACGAAGCATGTTGAGTCATGTATTCAAGGAGTTTCTGGCGATTAGGAGTTCTTCTCAGGAAAAAAGCAACCGGTATAATTGGCGGTCGCCCCTATACTTCTTTTTCATTACACATGTATTTGACTTCGATCTTTGTGTGATGCGTTTTCTTGAAATTGGATGATGTTTCAACCTAATTCTTTTCTAACGGTATATTGTTCTAGGTTTTCGTTAAATTGTTTTCTTAGCTTTGTATGCTTTGGTTTTCTTATGTTATTAATAAAAAAAAATGACAAAAAAAAAATGTTCGTTTATCTTTAGTATATGTAGGCGTCCTACACAAAAATAATGTAAACTATTAAGGGAAATTGCAAAAACCAATCTAACCAAACTTTGTCTATTCTACTTTCCATCCACAAAAATTGCAAAGCAAGTAAGCAATCGTCAACAAATTAACCTTGCGCAATACAACCTTCCAATATTGAACGTGGAAACAAAATTTAAAAACTATCAGTTGCCATTTTATTTGATAAAAATGGCAATTATCTAGTTAATATATCTACTAAATTTTGTAAAGATACACCACGATTTAATAGAAAATATTTCTAAACTGCCATTATGGTACTACAATTACAAATTAGAGAAAAATCATACCTTAACTGTATATATAAATAACTATAAATACCGGATCTATACAGTTTTATAGTAAAATCAGTGAAAAAGAAAAAGTTATAATGATGTTTTGTGTGGTTGAAAACCATGGTGACTGTATATTCCTAGAGAAATTTTTTTTTTTTTATTACAAATGTTAAGTGGAATAAATCAAATTCTCAATCAAGAACGACGATTTTCCAGTTGTGTTAGCAATATACACCTTAAATGTTTAGAGTTGTTTCAATTTCAAAAACCATGATTGTTAAAGAACAAAACTGCGTATTTCATGACAAGAAAGGTTCTATGGTGTAGTGGTTAGCACTCTGGACTTTGAATCCAGCGACCTGGGTTCGACTCCCGGTAGGACCTTTATTTTGCATCCTATTTTATTTTCTGGCAGAATACACTTAACAATTGATTTTATTTAGTGATAGATAGGCATTTAGCATATTTTTGAGTATTTTGGGTAAAATTTACCAAATTCGGGTATAATATACCCGAAAATACTCGAATCGATTTGTATCCGAAAATTTTCGAATTTTTATAGATAACAATTTTTTGAACCGAACCGACCTGAACCTGAATAGAACCGACCTGAACCCGTTCTGAAACTCAATAAATATCTATATGAATATAAAACTTTTCTACCCAAAAGATTCGAACCGACCCAAATATCCGAATGTCTAGGCCTAGTGATACATATGGGCCATCGTCCCATCCAATTAATTATTTTCTTAATATTTTCCGCAGAGTAGCATTTAATCGCAACAATCATACGCATACAAATTGAAATGTAAGACACTTAGCAACTAACTTAAACGAGAGGGTAAGAACTCGTTTTCTCTCTCTTTAGTATCTCAATTTGATCATCGCACCTGAATATTTTACCTTAAATATGTAAACATGATCATTTTTTCTCGTCTAATTAGATATATAACTTCCTCCTCTATTAATCACTTATATACATGGCCGGTTATGAGAATTTGAGGATCCTAAAAAAATAAAAATTGGATACTTACAAACGTAATTAAATATAAATATGATTTCAAATATGTCAAAAAACAAAAGTTGGTAACAGAACACTAATTATCCAAAAAGCAAGTTAAACCATCAAAAAAAAAATGAAAAGTATAGATAAATGAAAAAATTAATGCTAATTAGATTTTAAATATTTTCTTTTTCTACATTATCATATTTTTGTTTATTTTCTTATCTATTTTGTTTTTGTTAAAAAGATTATTTCCTGTTGAATCATACGAATATACACTTCATGGTTTTTTTATTGTTTTAGATATATATCAATATTGATGTATATATAATAAAAAAAATAAAAACGGAGATCCCACAAAAATAGGAACTTTAAACCAATGGTTCATTTTAGTCATGCTCAAATATGGCCATGCTTATATATATACTAGGTGTGGGCAAAAAGACTGAAACCCGAAAACCGAATCGAAACCAAACCCAAAAACCCGGTTCTAAAACCGAACTGAATAATCATAAAACCCGAACGGTTTCTAAATATTTCTATCCGAATTATCCGAACTGAAGTCGAACCAAACCAAAAACCGAAAAGTATATCCGAAAACCCGAAATAAAATTATATATATAAATATTATTTTTATTTAGTTATAATTTTATAGCCAAAAATACCAAATAACAAAAATATTCGAAATAATCTAAATATCCAAAAAATGTTAGTTATATTTTTCAAAATTATACAATATTTTCAAAATTGAACCAAATTTTATGAAAATTGAACCTTGTTAAAATTGAATAAAAATATATTACTATTATGGCCCAGTTATTTTTTTAAGAGGCCCAAATCACATACTTTAGAACCCTAATTTTGCTCAGCGCAATACGTAACAATAATAATGAAACGATGCCCATTAATGGGAGATAATCTCGCAACAATGAAACTAATTTATTTTTGTCTCTCCCTAATGTTGTAGATGTGATCTTGTTGAGCGAATCCCGATTAACTTGTAGATTAAGTCTTCTCCCTAGATGAGACCTAATTCGCCAAGAGAATATATAGGTGGCTTCTTGTGAGGTTTTTGGTGATTCAATCTTTGGCTACAAATCTTGGTCTTGTCATTCAAAAACAAAATCTGGTTCTTTGGTTTTAGTTTTATGATCCAAATTAGCTTAATTCATTCACAGGAAAACATTTAGCAGAGCACCGAATACTCCAAAGTTCCAAACTTTATGTTATGGGTCGTTGCAGAAATTGCAGTAGTCTCTTCTGACATCCCAAAACGCATCACACTTGTTGTGACTCAAAACTTTTTTTTATCTCTTATGTCTTAATGCTAAATGCCATAATTATGTTTCCTTATACAATAATCGGAACAGCTTTTGCTTTGAACATCTCTTTAGCATACAGGTGTGGATTGGTGTTCAACTTGGATCATGTATGCTAAAGATCATGTTCAGAGCAAAAGCTGTTCCTATGATGACGAACATTTCATGCTTGATCAAGTGTTGTGTTTTCTTTCTTTAACTATCTTTTTGTTTTACTCTGTCCTGGCTCTGTTTCTCAACTTACTCTGCAGACCAAAACTGGAAGCTAAGAAACATTGGCTTTACTAGTTTTGGTTCCTTTTGCATTGACCATCATGTTTGGTAATTGATAATTGCATTGGTATAGCTGATTTTGGTCGTGGAACTTTTGATTCAAATTGGGTTTCTCTGGAAGTTATGTTTCTTGACAACTGAAGTTGGGAAGAAAACATAAGTTTTTTGTACACTGTAATAATACTGATTCTTGTTATATAGTGTCTGTCAGCTTGTGATGATTAGTCTCTTCTTTTTATTTTCACTAACTTTTTCCCCCTCAAATTAGGGCTTCAAAACGTTTATAGCTTCAAATCTAACTATGGCGGAACCACCGAAGCTTAGAGTTTTAATGGTTTCCACTACTATGAGTGATTGAGCTTGGGGCCAAATTTGTATTCTTCTTTTCTTTGTGTGACATTGGTGTTTTAAGATATTGTTGGCTATGTTTCCAGGTGGTGGTTATAACTCATGCATGCATATGAGATTATGAAGGAGTATATTTATATAGTCTACATAGGTTCGCTTTCGATCGTCTCGAGCAGACTACATACCACTGGAGAGAGGTGTGATTTAAGTTATCCATTTCTCTAATCATGATTAGTTTTATATATATATATATATTTTATGAAGATTTTAATAAGTGATATAAACTGTAGCTCGATCGAAGGTCGTTTGGTGAGAAGTTACACAAGGAGTTTCAACGGTTTCGTGTGGCTAGGCTCACTGAGTCAGAACGAGAAAAAAGTAGCCAGTGAGTGATCTTCGACGGTGGAATCTGGCCCGAATCCGAAAGCTTTGGTCCTCCTCCTAAGAAATGGAAAGGTGTTTGTTCCGGCAGCAAAAACTTCACCTGCAACAAGTAATTCTCTCTTTCACAATTAATATTGTTGGTCGTACCTTGACCGCTGTTATCGGGGCTTTTCATGCCGTGGTCAAAAGTAATCTCACTGTGAATTCCGCCGGTAACAGTCTCGGCAGTAGCACCGTGGATCTTAAGCGTTGCAGCCAGCACCACGAACCGTGGGTTTGTCACCAAAGTTGTTCTCCGAAATGGCAAGACACTTGTCGTAAGTATCAAATAATAATTAGATAAAATGATCTCAGCTCAAATATTTGAATGTTTTATAATAAAATCTTAAATGATAAATCATTTTAAATTAATCTCTCTGTAAATTAATAAATAGTAATTTATCACTATAAATTAATAAAATGTTAAAGTCCCAACATTATTAATTTTTAAAGGTTTGACTGTATATGCAAATTGGTTACTGAAGGTTGGATTGTTTAACCTAATAAATTTATTGAATCTGAAAGAATTTAACATTTTATAATTTATAATTTATATAAATCTAGTGTTATTCAATTATATATTTTTATGGATTGTTTTAAATCTTAGAGTTATTCAATTTATTGATTTTAGAATTCTATTAAATGTTAGTGTTATTCAATATTAGGATGGTTTTATAGCAATCTTATTTTATTGGAATTTATTAGAAAGTTGACTAAAAGTGTAAAGAAGTAAATCTGACATTTGGATAGAATTTATTGAAAAAAATCAAATACTTTGAAATCTATTATTTTTGCTCATTTTAATTCTTACAAATTTAGTCACCAATTACCCTCTAAGAAATCCTCACAAATATCTAAAATCCATTAAAAATCCAAACTTGAAACATTTCCAATAGTAGTTTGTTTGAACGTACTTTTTAGAATTATTAGTTTAATAAAACTGAGTTTTAGATCTTTTAAAAAAATCACGATTGAATAACATATTATTTGTTATTTTAACACAAATGGATTGAATATATCATCTCCATTTATTTTTAGTAAAATAAAATAAAATAAAATAAAGAGATATAAATCTCCAACTTAATTCTTTTTGCTAATTGAGTACATATTAGTCGTGAGTAAATAAATCCCTAGATATATTCCTATTTAATTGATACATATATCACTAAAATGGTAAAATTTGATTTTATTTCTAATTATTTTTAAAAAAACTTAAAGACACAAAATCAGAGGAAATGAATTAGATTCTTTTAATTTGACACGGTGCATGTATGATCGCTCCTATATAAAGATCATTCATGCTCATCATAACAGAAACTAAAAAAATACAGTAATTTTAATTCATTTTTATTAGAACAATGGCGAAACTCTCAGCTTCCTCTTTTCTCCTCTCATGCCTCCTTGTACAGTTCTTGAGTTCAATCTCAGCAGTCAGAGATGAAGATAAAAAGGTATTATCATCGATCATTCTTATCAAATTATGGTGACCTCTATTTTCTTCATATGGCCATCCTTTATACATGATGATCGATTTGTTGATGAAGTGATGATGATATATGATCAATGAAGGTGTATATCGTCTACATGGGTTCGCTTTCGTCTCGAGCGGACTACATACCAATGTCCCATCACATGAGTATTCTTCAAGAGGTCACTGGAGAAAGGTATGATTTAATTTATCCATTTCTCTAATCATGATTA
>VBRH01000344.1:82952-93868 GCA_014578085.1 Cardamine resedifolia | reverse complement strand
GTTAATAACAATTAAATTATATTAGTAAATAAAATATATATTTTTTAATGTTTGGTGTAGTGAATAGTATTACACCAAATTTGGTGCAAGATTTGGTGTATGATTGGAGAAGAATCAACACCAAATTTGGTGTTTTGGTGTATGGTTGGAGATGGCCTTAGTGAATCAGACCTAAGCACAAAACATTATATCACTTATTTGTGTGGGAATTAAGTAACACATAAATTATTTTTCAATTTTAATCGTTATCAATAGATTCTACTAACAAAGGCATTGAATATCAATCACATAGTCATGAATCTTATCGTTGTCACATCTCACAAAACACATATCAATTTTCTCTTTTTTCACTTGTTTACAGGGTCGCCTTCATGCTTCACTTGTTCATATTTTCTTTTTCCTTGTTCTCACTGGCGTTTTCAATTCACAAAGTCAAAAACCCTAATTGAATATAATTGGATTTATACACATTTGGGCTTCACTTGACCAAAGAAAAAAACCAAAACAAAACAAAACGGTTGAACTTTTAAATTTGGCTATGTTTTATAAATAAGAATTGAACCCAATAAAATTTCGGGTAACCGTTTAACAAAATTTTTGGTTTAAATGGGCGGGAATTAAATCCAAGTAACCGAACTGAACTAACAGATTATAAAACCGAACCAAAATTATTTTTGGCTTTCTTCAACAGTATTTATCCCAACAAAAAAAAAATAAAAAAAATGAAAAAGTCGATCTAAAATTAACGGAACGTACCCGATTTGCAGCCCTAGCCAAAAGAATGGTTTGAGTTTCATTGTCTGATTTGGCCATTTGGGTCAAACCCGAAAGTGTGAAGGTTCTGGGCCTTCTGGCGACTTCCTACAACAAATTTTAAAAACACATTCCACTACTAACTATTACATTATTTAAACTATTACATTATATCTGACAAATATTGGTAGTTTAATTCTTCATTTTTGGGCATATAACGTTATATTATTATTTATTTAAATTAAATTTTTATATTTTTGTATCAATTATATCAATATGAAAATAATAACAAATAGAAAATATACAGATTGAGTTAACATTGTAAATTAACTATAATATACGTTTTTCTTTTACTTTTTGTCAGAAATACATTTTTCTTAAGTGATTAATATGAAAATAATAACAAATAGAAAAATATAGAAATTTAGTAAATATCTTAAATTTACTTATTTATACTTTTTCTTTTATTTTGTTTGTCAGAAATAGATTTTTTTCCTTAAGTGATTATTATGAAAATAATAACAAATGCAAATATATGAGTAAATATTTTAAATTATCTTTAATATACATTTTTCCTTCTTCTTCTTTTTGTTACAAATACATTTTTTCCTTAGGTGATTAATATGCAAATAATAGTAAATAGGAAAAATATATAAATAGAGTAAATATTTTAAATTTACTTTAATATTTTTTTTTTCCTTTTATTTCTTGTCAGGAATACCTTTTTCCCTAAAGTAGGCATATGTGATACAATTTCTTAGTTCAATATCTTGTTTTATTCCCGAAAAGGTATAATATATGCATAATTTTACTAATTATCTCTAAACCTAAACAATTATCATCTTATGCTAAATCACATGCTTACACGTAGGAGTGGAACAAATACAATCTTCTAAATTTTAGCAAAATTTGAAAATAATAAGGAAAGAAGTTAAAAATCTAGTGAGTGAAAACACTTTTTAATTTACTATATAAACAATCTTCATACCAACAAAACAAAACACACATAACAAAATATAATTAATATGAGGAGGAAGATGAAGTGGTCGTTGATACAAGATAAAACAACGAGGAAAACAACATTCAAAAAGAGGAAGAAGGGGATGTTGAAGAAACTCACCGAGCTAGTGACTCTCTGCGATGTTAAAGCTTGTGCGGTCATCTACAGTGCATATGATTTGAATCCGGAGATTTGGCCATCAAAGGAAGGCGTTGAAGAGGTGGTGTCTAATTTTATGAAGCTTTCAGTAGAAGAACGAACTAAAAAGACGATGGATCAAGAGGCTTTTATCCGTCAAAGGATCGCTACAGAAAAAGAAAAATTACAAAAGTTGTGCGATGAGAATCGAGATATTGAGATTCAAAATGTTATGTTCGATTGTGTCAAAGGGAAGATGGATGTGCACCATTTAGATGAAAAGAATCTTCGAGATCTAAGTTATGGTATTGATAAGTACCTCAATAAGCTTAATTGTAGGAACGAGATCCTTACTGGTGAGTCTTCTTCTGTTGTTGCGGATGTGGCTGTCCCAGATGGATTTTGTGATAATATGATTCAATATCATAATCAAAATCAGAATCAGCAGAAGCCGGTTCAATTCCAGTATAAAACTCTTTTTGAGTTTTATGATCAACTTCCGCAGAAAATTCATGATTTTAATAT
The DNA here is from genome assembly GCA_014578085.1 of Cardamine resedifolia. Lineage (NCBI taxonomy): Eukaryota > Viridiplantae > Streptophyta > Magnoliopsida > Brassicales > Brassicaceae > Cardamine > Cardamine resedifolia. The sequence goes on along the minus strand of VBRH01000344.1, from coordinate 91,452 downwards.
GAATGTGAATTCGAAGAAAAGTATGCTTCCGGATTTGAATCTAAGTTTGAATATTGGAGAGGATGAAGACATTCCTTCTATGGACAACTTCTAACACAAACCTGCAATATATTGTCTTGCTACCATCACCACCACCGATGATGATGTTTTTGCTCCTAATATCACCAAAAATATTTCGAGTGAAGTGATTAATTATTTGCATTTGTGTTTTTTTTTTTCATTTCAAAAACAAACTTTTTATATGATGTCTTTTTTTTTTTTAGTTCTTGATGTAATAATTGAAGGTTTAGCCTTTAAGTGTCTTGGTATGTTGTTTTGTGGCCATAACTAGGTTTAGCCTTTAAGTTTCCCTAGTTATGATATTTTTATGGCCATATTTTCCTTTTGAAAATCGAAAATTGTTTAATCAAAAATCATTAAAAGTTACTACCAATCCGCTACTCGACGGTTACACTCACACTACACACATACTGGGGGATTAGTCGGGTGAATCTTACATAATCAAAAATCGTTTAAGTCCCGTAGAAAAATATATTCAACCAAATATTTAAAAAGATTTGAGTTTTATGAGTTTTATATTATTCTAAAGAATTTTGGTGAATTATTTAAGTTGTTACAATTTGTTATTAAGATTCTTTGCAATTCTATCTAAAACTATGAGATTTTATTCTCTTTTTATTTTGAAGATTTTATTCTCTTTTTATTTTGAACTTAAAAACTCTACAAAAACACTTTGAAATTACTAAAAAATTTAACCATTTTGTAAAATAGTTTGAACTTTGAACTGTTTGAAAAATAACAAATACGAAAAATAAATCGATATACTAGACAAAATCTAAACGTATATCTGTTTCCGGCTCCAAAAACTGTTTCACTACAAACACTCAAAGACTGTTCGTCATTGTGATTTTCTTGTTATCGGTTTAGCCTCAGGCTCAATTTTGGCTTAAATCTGGTTCATCTCATTGTACCAAAACTTGTATATTTGTTTTATTTGACAAACATCATTATGATAATAATGGAGTACAACGTAAGTTGTATAATGATTGATGCAATGCAACTTGTGGAGCCTATATTTACTAAAACAATATATACAAATATTAAACAGAATGCACGATTTAGGGGTCATTGGCAAAACAAATATTTATACAGTAAATAATCCAAATTATTCGTATAAGCTAACGTATCTCTCCTAACAAACAATTTACTTGGCCAGCAAATCGACAGCGCGTTTGGATGTGATTATACACAAAAACAACGCCACAGCGTTTTCACTTTTTAGCACGAAATCTATTAGTCAACGAATTTCCAAAAAAATCCCCAAACTGGAAAACTAACGAATTCTAATGGATACCGCCGGGAAACTCGCCGATAACGTAACTGACTCCGAACCAGGACCGGAGACTTCTCCTCTTCTCAATCCTCACGAAGGATCCACCAGCAAAACTCCCACCGATTCCTTCCATTTCGCCTACATCATCTACTTCACCCTCGGTGTTGGCTTTCTTCTTCCATGGAACTCTTTCATCACCGCCGTCGATTACTTCTCTTACCTCTATCCTTCCACCGCCGTCGATCGGATCTTCGCCGTTGTTTACATGCTCGTTGCTCTTGTTTGTCTTCTCGTTATCGTTATCTTCTATGCGCATAAGAGCCTCGCTAGCTTTAGAATCAATCTCGGTCTCTTACTCTTCGTTATCGCTTTGCTTGTGGTTCCTGTTTTGGATCTGGTGTATGTTAAAGGTCAGGTTGGTTTATACGCCGGATTCGATGTTACTTCCGGCGCTCTTGCGCTTTCTGGTCTCGCCGATGCACTTATGCAGGGAGGTTTAATTGGCATCGCTGGTGAAATGCCTGAGAGGTATATGCAAGCTGTTGTCGCCGGAACTGCTGGCTCCGGTAAATGTTTCATTTCCCTGATTTCAAAAATAAAAAATGGAGAATGATTTTAACTTAGAAATATTTTGGGAATTTTTTGATGTGTAGGTGTTCTTGTTTCACTATTGAGAATCTTTACTAAAGCTGTGTATCCTCAAGATCCTGATGGTTTGAGAAAAAGTGCAAATCTATATTTTGCTGTGGGAATTGTTGGTATGGTGATTTGTGCTGTGTTCTTCAACGTTGCTCATAGACTTCCGGTGATCAAGTACCACGAAGAGCGTAAGAATGAAGAACTAATAAGAGAGAATCAAAAGAAAGGTTCTATAACTGGAACAGTGTGGAGAAAAACTCTATGGCAGATTGTGAAGAGTGTTAAATCTCATGGTTTTGGGATCGTTCTCTTATACGTTGTGACATTGTCGATATTTCCGGGCTATATCACCGAGGATGTACATTCTGAGCTTCTCAAAGATTGGTACCCTGTTCTACTCATTGCAGCCTACAATGCGTTTGACTTGGTTGGTAAATGTCTGACCGCTGTTTTCATGCTGGAGGATGAGAAAGTCGCTGTTGGTGGTTGCATTGCTAGGCTTTTGTTTTACCCTCTCTTTTGGGGTTGCTTGCACGGTCCGATGTTTCTCAGGACTGAGATTCCTGTAGCTATACTGACATCTCTATTGGGACTCACCAACGGGTACTTGACAAGCGTCTTGATGATTCTGGCTCCCAAATCTGTTCCACTGCAACATTCAGAGACCGCAGGTATTGTCATTGTGCTGTTCTTGATCATTGGTTTGGCCTCAGGATCTGTCTTGGCTTGGTTCTGGGTCATCTGATTCTACCAAAGCTTGTTATCTGTATTTGTTGTATTCTTTTAACTTTCGAGAAACTCAGCTTCGTTAATCTGTGAATCAATCTATGTGAATTTGTTCATTTGACTTCAGTAATCTGTGAATTCTTTTTTTACACCAAGAACACAATAGACTTGTAAGTCTGTGAATCAATCTATGTGAATTTGTTCATTTGACTTCAGTAATCTACTAATCTGTGAATTCTGTTTTTTACACCAAGAACACAATAGACTTGTAAGCTACAAGGCTACAACGTGGATTCAGTTAAGGTAAGTGTAATAAAGGTTCAAGGATTCTTTAATTTAATTCTGAGCTTTCTAGTGATCTTTGATGCTTTTGGATGGACTCTACGTCTCTTGTTGTTGCTATTAGATTGTTCGACTTCAATCCAGTTTAAAACTCTGAGAATCAGAGGTTTTGGAACCTTCTTAACGTCTGCTTCATCAGGACCTCTGGATTTCTTCATACCTCTATCCAGAGCTATTTCGATGAAGTCCATGAACCAGTTTGCAGCTTCGTCCTCGATCTCCTTTGCCAACCTTATCGTGTTGCCTATCCCGCCACAAGCTGGGCTCTTGTTCTCATCATTTGATCTCAATGTCGTCTTCCCTTCACTATGCGGCTTCAAGATAATCCGCCGCTTTGATCTCCTTTTCTCCTGATCAATAGAATTATACGCGATTTCATGCAGGATCGAAGACTCTTCTTCTCTTGGTGTCTGATTTTCGGTTCTTGTAATGTTCTGCGACTTGTTCTCAGCATCTGACATAGCTGCTTCAACGGATGTGATTTCGCCAATGGTTTGTGCCATCTCTTGGTGAAGCTCCATGAACTTCTCAAAGCATGCCGCAGGGCAATCAGCTTTTGCTGATTTACTCAGATTGGTGAACGTCCTGTCCCAAGAAAACCGCATCAACACATCACATTCTAACACAAATCCGATTAAAATAAGCGTACGAAAGAAGGATTTTGGTTTAATATACTTGAGATGACGGACAACAGTTTCCGTGGCTGTAGCCTCTCGCAATGCCTGAAGGGCAATCCTCTGAGCTGTTTCCCGAAGCTGGGTTGCTTCCTATCACCAAAGTAACACCAAAGAAAATTGAGTAACTATTGAGCCTCAAGAAAGATGTAACTTCAATGAAATTATTGAGCTACATGAACGAAACCTAGATTAAGCAAATCGAGTTTGAAATCACCTTGCTTAGTGTGTTGAGCCTTCCTGACAGATATGAATCTTTCTCGGGTTTGATCTGCTTAATGTGCTGAGATTCTTGTCTCACGGAAGTCTTCTTTGAGGTGGACAAGGCAACAGTATCTTCTTGAGCCTCTGCAATCAAGAAACAAGCTGTGTCTTAAACAAACCATTATATACACTGTTTGATCATTCAATAGAATGTTAAGAACAAATATTACCTAGAAACGATTTAAAGGGACTAAAAACAGAAGCTGATGCATTGTTAGTCCTCTTAGCCTCTCTATCACAGACACTTCTACTTCTCGGAAACTTTGAAACCGATGGAACAACACAACTCTTTCTCAGCATTGCCGTCGCCGGACTCTCTCCTTCCATTTTCCCCAAAACCCCTCCACCGAAAGAGCATCTCAATCCACCTCTTCTGATCGGAGACGATGCAAATCTACCTGAAGCAGACCTCTTCACAGGCGTTGAATAGTTAAAATCCAGTGGCATTGGTTTCAGAACAAACGGAGACGAAACGTCAACGTTTTGTCCCCAAGACCCTCTTCTTGGCTTTGATCCAGGCTCTTGATCAGATTTTCCTTTCGTACCCATCAACGGCTCTGGCGTCCCGAGCAACGGGTGTCGACCAGGGATTGGCTTTGCGCCTTTAATGACAGGAACAGGAGATCCAGGCTCGAGCCTATCCACGTAGATAAACTGACCCAGCTGCATTTTGTTGCTCAGAATGACGTCATCTTGGTCTGAAGGAAGAGTGACGTAGATTGAGTGAGATGAATCTGAGACTTTGATGAGAAACCCTTGTTTCGGCACCAGAGACTTCTCGTCGAGATCGATGGGGACTATATCAGTGACCTGTAACATAGAGCTCCGGTGCTCTCTAGTTGGTTTGATTCCTGTTTTCATACCTTCGATTAGCTTTTGAAGAATTCCAGGCGCTAAAGCTGCCATTTTTGTCGAGCTTTTTTTAGATCAAGAACTGAGTATTTGGTTGAAGAAGAAGGAGTATTGTATTGTTAGATGATCTTTGAGAATTTGCATTTGCCTGAGGGAGCCAACGGTAAGTAGTAGAAGAAGGGAAAGATAAAAAAAGCTAACTTTTTGAATCATGGCGTTGCAACGGTCGCATTGATGGTAGATCTGTGTCGTACGTACAGTTTGTTCTATTTGAATTATCTTAATTATATCCGTGATCATATTTGGTTTTACTATGAACTGTAGAACAGAGCATTAAATGCTTAGGTCAGTTGATGAAGAACTTTAGCCAATTGAGGAAACAAATTCTTCTGGTAGCAAATCTCCATAATCTTCTGCTTATACACACCTGTAGAATGTTGTTGGATTTGGTACGATTCGGACAACCAAATTACAAGAAAGTCGAACTGTTTCAATTACTTTCTAGTAGCTATAACAATATCTTGATTTGTTTTTAGTAAAGGAATAAGAAACACTTTTAAGCAAGTGACTAGATTATTTCCCAGGTAGACAAGTGTCAAGGTAATGGAATCATCATCAGTTGAAGATGAAAATTGTATAAATAAACGGAACAAAAGTATCCCTTAGAACAAAAGAAGGGTCTAATGTTTCTTTTGGCACTTAGATATCTTCAACCTCTCAGAAAAACTGCATAATACCCGATGAAATGACAAGTTTCTTGGATTCTTCTATCAAAACTTGCAGGCCATGTTATAGTGTTGAAGCAAATCCTGCATATATCAAATCCAAACCTTGATTAGTCACTGCGCAAATTCAACAAAAAAAAAATGCAACTCTGGTCCAATGGTTCAATGTTTTCTGAGAAATGAAGCAACTCATCATTTTACTACCACTTGATAAGGTTTAAAATTCCGGTTATTGGTAAAGCATGCCAAGAAAACAGAAAACTGATAGGTCCTCAAAATGTAACAATAGTGTGATAAAGAACAATTTATTCAATGCCTCTTTTGCCACATTTTAGTGATACAACAATCGAAAAAGGAACATTTTCTACAGAGCCTATCACTTCACTTGATATATCTGTACAAAGCTGATTACTTGTATTATCATGTCATGCAGATCATTTATGGAATCCTATTTCCAATTGAAATTACAGTTACTCTAAACACAGAAATGCAGAATCGGCTTCAATTCTGAACATATATCAATGAAACGAGAATAAGGAGCTGCAAATCAAATACATTGGACCATAGGCTGATAAAACTGATAAGTGAGATTATGAAGACAAGTAAAAATACCCTCTGATAGACAACTCCAGTTTTGATTGCTCAGAGATAGCAATGAAGTAAGCAAAGCTGAAGCAGTAACACTATGCAAAGGTAAAAGTGAAATCCCTGCACTTAGCTCCACAGGGACCCTAAACACAAACCAATTATACATTTCAGAGATAAACCCTAATTCTTCAGCTTAACGACAAATTCATTGTAAATGCATAATCAACTATCTCTCCATTGAAAAACAGATCCATCGCCTATAGGTTTTCTACACTCATTTATAGGATTACGGAGCTAAATAACCTGGAAAATGTCAGTCGGCGAAGTGAGGGACGAGATGAAGAAGATGATCCATTCGCGAAAGCAATTCCGGCTGATTTTCCGATCTTTGAACCTGAAGATGCCGTCGATGAACGACCGACGAGTATTCTCCCGGACGATGAAGATAACTGAAGAGCCCTTCTCACGCCGTTGGCTGCCATGTTTACTCTTTTTCTCCAACCCTCGAAAACTTGGACGACATTTTGTGATTTAGGAAGGTGGGGTTTTACGTTCGGGTCGGATCTCGAATTAGTTGGGCCCTGGTTATTGGTCCACTACTAGCCTAATTCGGCCCATAGATATAAACACCGGGGCCGTTAACCAATTAGTATCTGGTTCAACCGGGAATTGGTAACCGGTTAGCCTTTGGCCTTCTCTTTTCTCAGTTTCTTCTTATCACTCTCGAGTGACGACGACGACTCTTGTCAGTTACGAAAGATGAAGATTGAGTTGAGACGCCTCGAGACGAACGAAACCCTAGATTTCGAGTTTCCTAATGCGTTCACTCTTCATGATCTCCGGCGACAAATCAATGAATCGACGCCTTCCTCTGTTCACTTGTCGCTTAATGGCAACGACGAGCTTTTTGCGTATTCGTCTCAGGCTACGCTCCGATCGCTTGGTGTGAAGTCCGGTGATCTCATCAATTACGCTCTTGATTCCTCTGATTTTAGTGCGTTTGATCAGGAATTGGGATCATCCTCGTCGACGGTGGCACAGAAGACGCAAGCTCCGGTTGGGAAATCCTCGGCCGGGAAATTGACGGAAAATGCAACCCTAACTGATGAATCGGAAACGATTAAGCCGACTGTTAGCGATTATATGAGTATTAAAGCGGTAGATTCCGATGCAGATGACCCGAGCCGAGTGAATATGGTAACGAAGGGACCAGAGCCGAAGGATGCCGAGCTTGGTGGCGGCATGGATCTCGCCGGTAGAGAAAGGTTAAGCGAACCACTCTTCTTGAAAAAGATATTGTTAGAGGAATCTGGTGACACCTCTGAATTGACGATTGTGATCGTGACTGTTCATGCTGCTATGTTAGATTCTGGATTTGTGCTGTTAAATCCTGATTCACACATGAGCTTTAGCTTTTCGGAGAAGATATGTTCGATATCGCTCAACTATACTCTGCCTGCTCTGATTAGTGCTAAGGAATCTGATAGAATTGAATCAGTTAGTGTGAAGTTTCAGAGGTTAGGCCATTTGATTGTAGTTTACGGATCGATCAGTGTGGGTAGTTTGGTGCGTAAGATGTGTTTCGATAAACGTAGGTATGCTCACATTGTTGATTTGCTTATGGAAACTCTAGAATCTGAAAAAGAAGATACTTTGAGTGTTCATGATAAGGTACTCATGTGCTGGATAATGATAAAAGATGGTTTTGTTACACCTCTGTTGACTGATCTAAGCTACAAAACCGGCTTGGAAGCTCCACCTTGCTTGATGTGCCTGCCTCCAGATCTAAAACGTAAAATACTAGAGTCAATTGACGGTGTGTACATTGCAAGATTGGCTTGTGTTTCTTCGGAACTGCGAGACCTGGCTTCGGATAATGAATTGTGGAAACAGAAATGCTTGAAAGAGTTTCAACATATTGTGATAGAAAGCAGTGATGTTGTTAACTGGAAGGAGAGGTTTGCTACTTCTTGGAAGGAAGATCGCTTCACGAGATTCAAAGTGTTCCGTGAGTTAATGAAAGCCAGAGAGCTTGCTTCTTGGAGACGTAATTGTCGAGGAAGAGACTAGCAAAAAAAGCTGAGCGATAAAAGGAGCATTGGGTGAATGTTGCTTGCTTGCAAATAGTCATCTTTAGTTTTGGGAAGTGTAAAGATTCAATTGAAACTTGTTATAATTTCTTCTAGTACTTAAGAATGAGATTATAATCGGATTGTGTAGATTAGTTCTTAATTTCTTATCATATAGAACTAAGTGCAGAGAACTAAAAATAATAGTAGATATTTAGTTGATGAATTAGTGGATGAAACAGAGTAATGTTCACATGGATTTGGCATTTAGTTTTTTTTTTTTTTTTT
>VBRH01000344.1:50281-67478 GCA_014578085.1 Cardamine resedifolia | reverse complement strand
TTTGCTTTCTTTTATACCTTCTCGCATATGTTGCATTGATCTTCGTAGCTCAGATCTTTGTATTCTTCTTTGACCTTGTTCCTCGCTGCTGCGCCTATCTTCACCCAATTCTCGATGAAGTCACTGCCATTTTTTTGAGGATTTTTTCATCGCATTAGAGGTCAATAATCTTGCAGTTATTCATACAGAACCAAATCAAGATTAATTTGTTTCTTTTTTTTTTTAATTTACCTCTGAGTTGGGGCAGCATCATCTTCAATGGACATGAGTCCCTTAATCCCACCACAACAGCTGTGACCTATCACCAGAATATTCTCCACCTGCAAATAAAACGACACATTATATTAAAAAAAAAAACTGTTGACTATGGAATAAAAGTAGTTGCAACTTGATGCATTAAGACCCATTTCGTACATTATCCAAAATGATTCAACTTTTTTTTCTTTTTAAAGAGAAAATCGTGAGATGCAAATCCTAGTGGCTAAAAGAAAAAGAAAAAAGAGATAAAATAATTTGGTGGATGAGATGGGAGCCAAATAATTGAATGAGTAGACATCAACCTTTTAATAAGAGACCATGTGCAAATAATATACATCACTACACTATTCCAAAACAACGACTTAGAAAAAATAATAGACACAAATCAAAAGAGCCAAACTTTGGGTTTCTGATTACTGATTAGCTATTTTAATTTCAATTTTTTATGTCTATCCTTAAAAAAAAAAGGAGAGCTAATTTATATGTACCTTGAGATGTACAACTGCATATTCAACGGCGGCTCCAACTCCAGAGTGTCTTTTCTGAAACATTTTCATAGCTTATGTGTTAGTTATTTTGATCTTTAGACATAAAAACAACAAGTAGTGAAATGGTTTGTTTAAGAACCTGGTCGAAAGGTGGAACCATATTTGCAATGTTTCTGATAACAAAGGCTTCTCCAGGTTGGAAATTCAAGATGTGAGATGGACAAACTCGAGAATCCGAACAAGCGAATACCAGAAACTGCAATTAAATATTCAAATTCTTCATCTCTTTTTTTTTTTAATAAGAAAGTGGTCCCTTTTTTCGTTTCTACAATTGTTTTAGCTTAGTCATAAAGTCAACATCATCGTTTTGATTAAAGCTTTTCACATTCTTTTGTTCGTATTAACCTAACTTGTTTGTTTTTTAGGTATAATAAGTCAAAGAAGATAAAGTAAATGAATACAGAGAGAAAGTTAAAACCTTTGGGCTCTGACCCTTGGCAAGATCATTAAACAGAGCATCATTCTTCCTGTAAAAAAATATAAACAGATACTTCATCAAAATTCAAGATCAAGCTTAAATTCAGAGAATGTTCTGTTTTTTGCATATTCTAATTAGATCTCATTTAATCCCCTTTTTTATCTAAGCCCGATCCGACTAATTAATTAATTAGGATTTTTTTTTAAATGGATTTTGAGCACCTTTTTTTAGCACTAACCGATGAATGATGTTGATAAAAATAAAAACGTAATACTAAGGGAATACGGAAAAAAAGGTTGATTTATCATTAATGGTTTGCTTTATTAAAAGCAGAAAAATGGACCGTCCGATTCCATTTCCAGCGTAACGAAATTTCTTTATATAACAAAAATAAGGGAATAATTTAATTAAATTCTGTTTCCCATAAAAATGGATAAAAAATAGTAGAGAATTAATAAATATACTCACAAGTATTTCTCAGTTTTGAATTGGGTAAAACCAGACTTGATTCTTGCAACGGCGTCTGAGTTGTCGGAATCTAGCTCTTTCAGCTCCGCCGTCAACGCGTTGATCTTCGCGGCAGCAACGTTCCCAAGATCAGCTTTCTGACTGTGTCAAAAATCATGAATTAAATAGTAAAAAATCGGAAATGGTAAAAAAACTTTTTCCCCAAGCAAACAACGTAAAGTGGGACCCAGATAGCAGTGATCGACGGCTAGGATCAGTCGTACGCGTGCGAAATCCCAAATGTCGGGTCATGAGAACAAAAAAAAACGCGGAAATAAAAAAGAAAAAACGCAGATTTTTCCGATTCAACGCTAAATTCTTTGCTCTGATTTTGGGGTAGAATATAATTCAGAAATTAAACACGATTGATGATGAAATCGCGAGATTGTAGGAAACCAAAAAAAACTGTAGAAGACGAATATGCCTTTAATTAAAAAAAAAAAAAATGATTGTCCTTTGAGTCAGAGATAGTGGTGTACCTGAGAAGATCCTTGAGTCCTTTAATGGCGGCTTCGTACGAGTCCGTGGCCATTTCGTCTCCTTCCTATTATTAAAAAGTAATTTAATTGGAGAAATTTATATGAATTTGATGATGAAACATAATTGGATCTAACGAGAGAGACCTTAGAGGGGTGTTATTGTTAGGTACACAAAAGCAGAGGAGGTTTCTGGAGATAAAAGAATCGTTATAGAAGAATGTGTGAAATCACTTAATGCAGTAGTAGAGATGCTTTTGTGATGGAATTGGGTATTTATAGACCCAAGCCAGATCTCTCTATTATGCCATTTGGTTCCAACTCTTTTTTTTTTTTTTAATGGTTCCAACGAGAAGAAAAAAAGAACTCCACAAAAATGGGAAAGATATTATTATTTTAAAAATACTTTTGGGGACGGTGATTGCTAAAACTATTTTAAAAACTCTTAATGGGTGAAATGGTTATTTGGGGTAGGATTAATAAGCATGTGCATATGTGCCTGTGGTGGTGATACGAGAGATTAAAGAATCAAAACATGCCGTATTTTATGATTTTATGTTTTTTATTTATTTATAGTTTACGCATCATTTGTATTTTCCGTCGTACTTATTAAAAAAAACCATTTGATTGTTCAAGGAGAAAAACAAAAAAAGTAAGAAGTAAAAAAAACATTGAGCAGAAACTTTCTACCTCATTTGACTACACAAAGTTAGTTCCATTTTTTTTTTCCTCATGGCCTATTCCATCTGGGGAAAAGTTCTTATGTTAAATAGTAGTAATTTTACTTTAAATTAGTCAAAAAACGCAAAATTATGTTGTTATTGACCACTATTAATGATTTTATTTCCGTATACATTTTTCGAATGTTCCGGACATTAATATTGATTTTTTTTTCATATAGGTCGATTGTGGAACTTAACTAAACTAAGGATACATGTTTCATCGTTACGAACATAGTTCTAAATCGTGGCGGCATTCATAAACATTAAGCATGTTAATCTTTTGTTTTTGGAATCATCTGTTTGGTTTTTAAATAGTGTTGGCTTTACTAATGTCTAAGGAATTAAAATGGCTTTATAATATATTTGAAATATTTATTCGAAATAATAGTTATCTGTAATTTGGTAAAATTTGAAAGAAATTTTTTTAGTTAAATATAATAAAAAATCATAAAACCTACGTTGAATCACCCAAATTGAATTATTGTCTACAATAACCAAAATAAGGTTGTTTGACAAAAAAAAAACAATTAAATATAGTTGTAACAAAAATTTAGCTATATGGTTGACCATAAAAATGATCTCGACTAATTTAAAATTCAATTCAAAAATAAATAAAAAATGATCTCGACTAAGTAAACGCAGGGATAAAAAACGCAAAATGGTCAAAAAAATTCTCCTAGAGCAGATGGTTTCCGTCTTTTCCGATAGGGTGGTGGCCATATCAGGATAAGTCAACCAAGGCAAAGCCTAACACGGTCAAGTTTTTAAACCAACACACACCAGTTGGCAATTACGCGTCAGCATTTTAATTATTATTACTTTCTCGATATCACTTTCGTCACTGTGTATAATTGGTTGCAAAATACTATAAAGTACTAATACCCTCCCAGTCTCACTATTAGAAATAGCTTGAAAATTGTCGAAAAAAAAATAGCTTGGAAATATGCTTCAAAAGATTAACGTCCCTTATACACAATTTCTAAAATCTATACACTACTGACAAAACTTAATAAATGCGAATGAATTTTCATTGATAACTTTTCAATGAAAAATTGTGAATGTTAGAAGTTACAATTTTTAATTATGTTTTTTTATATCTATTTATTCTGTTTTATTTACAATTGTCATTTTTCATAATTTGTTCATTCATTTTTTTAGATTGTTTTTTTTAATGAATATTGGTTTGGTTTTATTCAGAGCATATAATTATCGTGAATCTTATTGGTGATGACTCTTTATTGATTTCTTGTGAGTTTAACAAGTTGAAACTTTTTATTTATGTTAATTTCGTCTTCTCATTTATATTATTTCTGTTTGAATTCACATCATTTTTAATAACCGTTTTAATTAAACATTGCAACTTTTAGTTATGTATATTATATCACTTCATCTTTATATATTCATTGTTCTTATTAATTTTATCATTGTTAATTTTGTTTTAAGCTTGCTAAATATGTTTTTCTTGCAAAGTTCCGACATGTTTTCCGGTGAATTAACTTTCGCGTTTTTGTCTTTGGCTTTTAATTTGTTTTAGTTTGATGATGTATACATCATGTAAATCGGTGTATCAACTTCTTCTTTTTCGTCTCTGTTTTTTCTATGATATTTGACTATTTTGGTATGTGTTTTTAGGTGATATTTCTGGCATGTTTTCTGGTGTATCAACTTTTGTCAAATTTTTCATGTATTAACATTATTTCAGAGTTCGATAATGAAAAAATAACTTGAAGCTATATAGCTTTCTTCTTTATTTTTATTATTTATTGATTGTTTGAAATGTGATAAAAATCAAATGAATCAGTTCTATCCTGATTTTTTTTTATTGGTAATAAAGCAATATCTTCTATTATTGTTTTGATATTTTTTAATTTTGACTTTGTTTAAACTGTTTCAGATTTTTGAATAGAAAACAAATATTTTCCAATATGTATATTTATCTATTTTTTTGTTGTAAAAATAGATTTTATATATTTTATATAATATTGATATAAATTTTTTTAATATATAATATTATTCTTCTTCCCCGCGAAATCCTAGTATATATTAGTACTAAACTTGTAAGTAACATGACAGGAATTTGTTCGTTGAGTTGGAATGTTATATATCGAATCCGCTAGTAAGATTGTTCTTTTAATAGTATAAAACTAACACGGATCTCTTTACTTTTATGTTTATGTTTATGTTTCTTATGATTTGTTCTTTTTTATTGAAAGTGTTCTTTTTAAGAATTAAAAAGTCGTTTTAGAAGGTCGGATTTTTAAAATTAAAATCCTAGCAACTTTTAGGATAGCACTAGAGGCTAATTATAAACTAGTTTTATCTCATAGTTAATCATAAGTATATACAGTATGTAGTATTCATTTTTATTTTAATTGAAATATGTATTGATCGGACTTACTGGGGAGGTCTTAGCACAGCAGAACATGAAACATTTGCCGAATGTTGGAGCCATTATAAGTTATCTCTTTCAGCTTCTCCTAGCGATCTGTCTAGTCCAAAACCACGTCTTTCATTTTTTAATACATCTAAATAAAAATAAAAATAAACGTCCCAATTGTAACTTATAATTGACTGCATTATTAATTAGTCAAGTCGTCATTCAATTTGTTTATTCATAAGTCATAACAGATTTATAATTTTATTATAGTTATTTTTTTTTTTGTTAAAGAGCTTAATATAATTTTATATATAGTTGAAGACAAATAATGCAATGGCAGAAGCTCAAATATTAAAATAGATAGATGATCATATCAGGAATGGTTCTCGATCTGACTCTTTTAGTTTCCATATAAAATTAAAATATATATACACAATAATACGTATTTGCAAGCTTTTTTTTTTTGTCTTAAAATGGTAAAGAAAAGCAAGCTGGCCTTTCATTAGGACCGAAGGTCCATTTCCATTGCTATGAATGATTCAGATTTTATTCTATTAGTAAGTCCTAACCTATTTTGGGGAAATAAATGGCTCACATTGTCAATTCAACATATCATAGATTCCAACAAACATACTATACAATACAGTTTTCAAACATATATAAATTGAAATAAATTTCCTGTGTTTTCTTTTTTGATGCGGAAAAAATGGATTTGGTTATATATAAAATAAAATAAAAAGTTCTGCTAATCCACTAATTATAAAAACAGAATGAAAACAACATAAACTACGAAATAAAATACCTTTAAGTGTGAGAGATGAAGGAGAAGCACTTGGTAATGCTCTTTCTAGCTCCTCGGGAACCCTATGGACGTGAGAACAGTATGAAGACGATGAGGCAAAGTATTTTGGAAATGAAATTAAAAAAAAAATAAAGTTTAATTTATATATTTGGGAAGAAGATTGGATATGGGTTTGGATTTTGGATGTTTCAAGGAATAATGACGACCGTTCGAGGAATGTAGGGGGCTCTGTTAGGGGATAGAGAAAGCGAAAGGTTAGTCAAGGAGAGCTTCTTCTTCTTCTTCATTTTTTTTTTCCTTTTTATTTGTTACGTTTATTTAGTAAAAATCACAACCAAAGATAAAGATCTGTATATACTTACAGTTATTGATATTATGAAGAAACACTAAAATAAGGCTAAACAAAATCTCTTGAGATTTTCTTCCTAATCGCATGCTTTGATATTTATTATATGTTTTTTACTATTTAAATATACGGTAAATTTGTAAATAATCTGAAAAGTTCAGTAGTTTAACCCAAAAAAATCAAATCAAATCAAATTTCTATTACATACCATTTTTAAACTCTGTAGAGTACCAAAGTTTTTTTTGTTGTCAACACTTGTATGGGGCTTGCACCTCTCATTCATCTAATAGACCATTACTTAAACTAACCAAAACCAAAGAAAAAATTAGCGACATTGCAAATTTTCACAACCAGTAATAAATTTAATGGGCTTGATGGGTTCATCGAGAGAAACATAAAGTATCTGTATTTTTAGCATGGAGTCGGATTCCAGGCCCAATAGCTGTGGTTAGATTTAACCATGGTTAAATTTGTAGAGTTTTAGCTGTTAATCAAAGGCATCTGCCTTTAATAGTATGATGCTTTGTTTTACGGCCCAAACTTTTTCATGGGCCTCTTAGTCTCTTACATATGATTTAATTAGTGACACCTTTCAAGCACTATAGTAGTAGTATACGGAGGATAGAGACATATACTTTGAGTTAGGTATGTTGGTGTGATCTGTGATGTGTTGTCACTTATCACTGCCAATTAATAGATTGTACTTCGATGATACGATATCTAATAATTATTAATTATGTCGGTAAACGGAATGTAATATGATGAATGAAATTATAATAACTAAGCTATCAGAAATAAATGTGAGTGGAAATAATTTGTAGCCATCTCTAGAATGTTTTTACATCTTGTAACTCATCATTTGTTTTAGTGATTTTGGACTCATGGTGTGATTAGATGAATCTAGCACCATATATATTTATGATCTCTTTTTAAGACTTTCAACTTTCAACCACAAAATGCAACAAAATTGATAAAAGAAACGGAAAATAACATCACTAAATCAGGAATAAAGAATATCCCAACCAACAAGAAAAGAAATGCAATTGTTATTACGAATAGATTTGCGCTAGCCAGCGGTCATCTTAATCAATTGGCTAGAGAGCCTAGAAGTAGAAGCAAATATATAAACGGATCGGTGAATATATTTATCTGCTACCACAATCAAATGATACTTTAGATCAAAAACAATAATCAAAAGGATACAAAACGGAATTGGAAGATTAATAAGTATAAGTTCCACTTTTACTTACAAAAAAAGGTAATATAATACAGGTCCCAAAAAAGGTTAGATACAAAGGGAGAGTTTTGTCGGAAGATATTAACTAAATTGATATAAAAAATATATATATATAGCCAAAAAAAAGAAGAAGAAGGTTTTAATAAGGATGAACATTTCTGGATAAACCATTAACATTAGTGAAGAATCCGACATGTCTATACGGAAGATACGATCTTCGTTTCCCTTCTTCCTTAATGGCTCTATTCCTCATATACAACCTCTCATGAGCCGACTTCGTTTTCATCTTCATCTTCGTTTTCTCTTTCTCTTTCTCCGTTCTCTTCAACTTCGCCGCCACAGACGACGATGAAGAAGACGAAGACCGGCTCTTGTCACCATCTCCGTTGCTTAGAAACACAAACGCGTCTTTTCCATCACTGTTACTTCTCAAAACGAGATCTCTAAACCTCCATAGCTTTGAGAATCCCGTTGAATTACTTTTCCGACAAGTCTCCGGTGACGCTTGTTCCACCGTCCGACCTGACCATGAACAATACGGTCCCATCGGCTCTGATGATTCTTCTTCTTCCGCGGTGGCTTCCACGAACAGCTTCTTGAGAGGCGAACGTAGAGCTTTCTTGTTGGTATCATCATCTTTTTCGTAATCGAATAAAAGATTCCGGTTAAATAGAGGATAAACCGGTCGGATCTGACCGTTTTGAAACGCTTCTTCTGCGGTTATTGGTGAATTCTCTGTGTTTACACTTGCAAACGAAAACTCGTCTCCTTCTTCTTCATCATCATCATTAGTTTCAGCTTCGGCTTTAGTTTGATTCCACCATGGTTTCTCCAGATTATTATTATTATTTCTGTTTTCTTCCTCTGTAGAACTCAACTTCAATTTGGAGTCAAGATCGTCGCTTAATCTCCCGTAAAGCTCGGAGAATCTTTCTTTTACGGCAAACTTCGGCGCCGGAGACGAAGGAGAAACAATTTGCATCTTTCTATCAATCAGATCTCAAACACATACACACAAAAAGTTTGTTTTCTCTCTTTCTTGCTCTAAAGATCTTGAAATAGAGAAAGAGTATTTGTTGAGGTTTGATAAAAATAGAGGAAGCTTTGCTCTCTTTTATATATGGTTTTGATATTTTAGCTTCCCAATCTCAACACCTCTCCTTTTATTTTCCACTATTTTTTTAATATTTCTTTCTTTTTACGATAAAATTGTAAAAACTTAAAATATTTGCCAAACATCGTAGTGTATTCGGGTCAAAGTTAACAAGATACCAATAGAAATAAAGCACATCATGGAAGTCTTGTGATACCCATCCTGATGCGTCTCGGACTTGAGATTCCACCTCATACACCTGAGGGCGGATGCGTTTCATTGACAGAGTTCGTCTACGTAACACTTTGATACTGGTTCGCGAATTAGTCAACTATATATTACAGAAATGAAATGTTATCGGCATCTAACAAAACAAATCCAGATAAGTCAATACAGTAAATTTTTGCGTTGAATGAGTTTCCATTCTAGAACAAAAACATTAATCGATTCTAGAATAGAATCTGATTTTTACAAGAAAATAGATTTCCACTTGTTTAGAGATTTGGCATAATAGTTCATTACCTAAATTTTTTATAATACAAATTATTTTGAAATTAACCTGTCCAAGACCTCGGATACAACGTTACGTTCATAGAAATATTACCAACAAAAAAAAGTGTTTGCACACAAACTAGATATACACAAACAAACAAAAAAAAACACTATACATGTAAGATCGGACAGAAAACTTTGGTTTTAGCTGAAAAAAATCTTATAAGGTATTAAAGACTTTTCTCCAATCTAATCAGACAATATATGTATGCAAACAAATTAGATTATTTTCCCCTGCTTTTGAACTTATTTTCTCAAAATTATAAAAAGGACAAAAAAAAATTACCTAGTGACCAAGAAAGCAAATAAAGAACTTTTCTAATGCATTTCCTCTTCCCCTAATCTCCGGTTGAAGTTAAAAGCGCGTGATGGGAAAGGAACATGAAAAGATGCTGACGATGGAAGGGTAAAATCGTAATTACGAAAACACTTGTTCGAGAAGCAAAAACCGGACTTGTTCAATGGCCTGACATGTGTTGTGACGTGGAAGATGTCTTGAGATCCACGAGTTGACTTTGTAGAAAAATGGAATCTTCGAGAGGCTCACTCGCCTTCGTGAATCTTGACCAAATGTGGCTATGGTCAACGCGATTAGCAGACTTCCCCTAATGGTCATGCATTTCAAGTCAAGGTTAATGGTTTATAAGTTTGTATGCGGTTCCCAAAGTGGTTAGATATTTTTTTTTTAACTTTTGATTATCCTTTTGGATATTTTCGTAGGCTTGGGATGTTCGGTCCACTGGTTTTGTCGGGTTCGAAGATAGTGGTGTTAATATATGTGGTAGACCGTAGGCAGTAGATAGATCTACAAAAACGTACATCACTCATAAAAATGAAACTTATAAATATTTTATGTGTACCATTTTACAAGAAATTTAAGGTTTTTTTTTTCTTTTATTTTCTATACAAATTTTAAAGAGAAATTACTTAAAATAGTATTAAAATAAGTTTTTTTTGCCAAAAATAACATATTTTTTCATTTTGGACAAAAATAACATTTTCATAAAGAGTAATAATTTAATTTGTTGGTTTGGGTTAAGTATTTTAAGATTTAGGGTATAATTTTTAGGAGTAGGAAATAAGATTTAGGGCTTAGAACAAAAATTTTATTTTGTGCTAGTTAATAGAATTGGTCAATTTTAAATATATTTGATATTTTGTGACCTATATTATGAAGTTTTGTGATTAATGTAATTATTTTAAATCAAATATTAAATATATATATATATTTTTTATTAAACACGTTTTAAACTAAATGTTTTTATAAAATACGGCGGAGTGAGTATAATTTAGGAATATAGAACATTAAAAAAGATTCTAAATAAAATAAACAATTACTTTATGACATGCGAAAAATATATTTATTTATTTATCATCTATGGTCTTGGGAGGTGAGCAAACTGCAAATACTACTACTACTACTATCAACCGATTAATTTCGCCACGTGTTGGGTTAGTTAAGTGTCCACATACGATCGAACAGACCGACCAAGAGTTATGACGACTGAAGTGGCAAAGTGTGAGGCAGTGTATTGTTCCCATTTATGGTGGTGGTTGGTTCGTTGGTGACTCACTCTCAATCGTGCACGGTATTTTTAGTTGTATAATAACATTAAATGCAAAAATAGTATCATAGTGTTTGCTAGTATTCGTAGAAAATGAAACGCATTATTGCCGGAGAGGTGTTTCGTAATTGGTAAAGAGGGATATTTCTAGGGGACTATGCGATTTTTATCTGATCGAATAAAAACTGACCCACTCTTTTAAATAATTTTAGGTATGTATGTACGAACATTAGTATGTTGTGAGCCTCATCAACAATTGAAGTAAATTAATTGTAACTTTGTAAGCACACATCTAGTTTCTCTTATACCCCGTATGAATTATTTACGGATGAGACGAGAATTTTTCATAGATAGACAAACGAATATGATTACTTAGCAATTAACCCAAAAATGTTAAGATTACTTACTTCGTAGAACAAAATACAGTTGGAATAAAAATCAAAGTCACACATCAGAAATATTAGACAATAAATGTCTAATATATAAGTTAATTCAATCACCAATTACCAAGAGATATTTTGGGAAGAAGTTCAAAAACAAATCCGTGTGGGTTAGACCAGTTAGCCCAATAACGGACAATATCATATTAAATTGGAAATTGACTTGGGCTTGTAGAAACCCAACAAATGATATCAATAACGGACAATATCATACTAAATTAGAAATTGGCTTGGACAAATGATATTAAAGATAAAGTTCATAAAAGTGGACTTAGAAATGGATGGGGTCTTCTGGGAGGATTTTTCAATATGACCTCACAGTTAAAGGTTGACCTCGCGATTAAGAGGTACGGGTGTATAGGTGCCAGGTTTCGCTGGAGGTGAGGCTAAAGTTCGTGGTCCTTGGTTTGAGGGGATGATTGTTGAGATATAAATCAACGTTCCACATTGGAAGATTAGACAATAACTGTCTAATATATAATTCAAGTCAATCACCAATTAGTAAAAAAAAATTTGGGAAAAAGACCAAAATATATATGTGTGGATAGACCAATTAAAAAAAATATTCATTATATATATATATATATAAATAAACGGAAAAAGATAAATAAGAGTTCTTTAATCTTATATATGGAGAAGAATGCTTGTGTCCAAATTTATGAATGATTACTTCATGATCGAGAAGATAGTTAGAATGTGGACATCAAGGATATAATGTCAAATCTTCCGAATAAAAGACCAAGAAGATTATTCACGCGTTTATCGCATTGTGTGGTCCCAAATGATGATCCAAAATTGCAAATACTCCCTCCATTTCATATTAGAATTATCAGTTAAAATTTGTTTCATATTAGTTGTCATTTTAGATTTTTAGTGTAAATGTTTGATAAAAATTTTAGATTTACCCATATTATTTTAATGTATTCACTAATAAAATAAAATCAAATAAATAAATATCAATTAAAGATAAAACAGAAAAATGTTTGTTTTTTAATAAGTGTAAAACAACTTTAAAGGACAAATATTATGAAACGAAATGAGTAACAACATATAACAAATGAATTTCCATGTAAACGAATAAAAGTTGAGTCCATTGGAAAGATAAAACAAGTTTCGAGTCTCATTCGTGTTGAACAAATAAATTATCCCATTCGAAAAGATTATTTTTTTTGTAGGTCCTACTAGCCTGTCCATATAAATCTTAACTAAATAAATATATAGGTTTTTTTTTTTAATCTAGATGTAAATCTCAAGCCTTAGATCCTGATTAATCCTCTTTAGACTTATGGGATTGATGGTACCTAGATCTCAAAGCATGCATATACACAACTCCAAATTATTGGGAGACACCCCTTTGGTTTCTTAATAAATATCTGGTTCCTAGATATCAAGCCATTAAGACTTTCATTTTTTCGAATGGACCTTATATCTTAATCAGATGGTATTAATACATCATATTACGGATTTGACAGCTAATCTTATCCGAAATTAGAATGTCAAATCGAGAGAAGCTGTCCCCACGCATGTGCCTTCTTACATATAATGTCCATAATCCGACAGATCCTATACAATAATTTTTGTTTGTTTGTATTTGGTTGAATTGAAACGATAGATAATTTGATAACCAAAGGACGGGCCAAAGCCGCCGCAAATGCTAACATGTCTTCGAGTAATGTTTAAAGTCTTTTGGATTTTCACGGTCTCGTTTTAGGCATTTCGTCCGTTCTGATGAGTGACTACAACAGCTTTTTTTATTTTTTTGGTTAACGCTGATTCGTTTTCTTTTAAAAGATTTAGACCCTTAATTGATTTAGTTCTTAGTTCTCAGAGTCGGTCAATAGTCTAAGGAAATCATTGACTTTTTTTTGTCAACGGAAATCATTGACTGTATGTACATGCTTGATGCTCAAGTATTCATACACACCATTTACATGACCTAGCCTAATTAATATTGTATGAATCGTTATCACCTCAGCAACTTCTCTGTGTAGTTGGACATTTGCCCACACTAATAGGTTTAGAGAGTTAAAAAAGCTTGTATACATTCACCTTCACGTCGTCAAAAACTTACATTATATAAAAATCTTGTAGGTTGAAGATCGATTTTTAAACACTATTATATTTATGGTTTTTGTTAAGGAATTGGAGATTTTATTCGGATACCTTTTACGATTTCTTAATTTAACGAGATTACTAAATTTTTAAGTTTATTTGAGGTGAGTCTATTTCAACAAAAAGTTAACTCAATCTTGGGGCTCATTTTGGTTAATGATTTAAAAAAAAATCTGATGTGACAGTTTAAATTCATTTTGAGTTTTTAGTTATCGATATTCACTATACATATTATCTACACATTCTTTGTGACTGATCATGCTTTATCGTAGACTTTGGACACATTCTAGACAAGAAATTTTAATGAGACAAGAAATTTTAATGGTTGAGCCGGGTTTTTTAATCCCTGGTTTTTTTTTTCCTAGCTGAACCAAACACAAGCTCGGTATCTAAACACGTGAAGAGAGACAGAAGGTTTGTTATAATTGGTAGAGGATTTAAATCCTTTTCATGCATTAAAGATTCGATAAGACAACATATGTGTGCAAAACATCGAAAGAAGAAAGTTAGCTTCGCATCTGCCTTAATGACCATGGGAAGATCTCAAATGACATTTCGGAAACATGTACTGACAGATGTGTAAGTATGGATAAGACAGAAAAAACGATATCCAAAATGAAAAGAAAGACAATTTTGGGCTACTGGAATCTTTAGTGGGTCGGAACAAATATCTTTTCTGATATATCAAATACATATTGGATGTAAAATATTAAAAGGATAGTAATTAAGCCAAAGAGTCTAAAAGACTAAAACACTCCCGATGAAGAAATGAGATAAAGCCGTATATTCAACAATTAACATAATGAATTTATTGTTGGACATATGATAAAAGTGACAAATATACCGCCCAGTCTGAATAATAAATGAGTTTATGTAGAGAGGATTTGAGTAGCTGAAACATAACCATCAAGAAAATTTCTTAAGAAAACGGTCTGGGGGATTTAAACCGTAGTAAAGATTAAAACGTTAATCTGGAAACATTTTAAGTAAGGATTTGGCAGTGGCTTATAGATTACGATCGTGTGGTTTAAAGGGATATATCAGATGCTCGATTTTGTAGAGCTGATAAGATAACATCAACCATTTGGTTTTTTTTTTCAAGTTCAAAATCTAGAAAGATTTGGGCGTTAGCCAATTAGATAATAATCTTATCCGAAATGACTTTTCTAATCAATGAAGCTTCAAACATTTGTTCGGAAAAAGCCTATGATTTTATGGATTAAATGGAAGAACATGTATAATTTTCTGGCTTAAAAGATGCAATTCCAATCCAATGAAGTGGTCAATGAATAATCAGTTAATACAAATCTCATCCATGATTAAAAGACATACATGTCTATGTTTAGATTTATGTATTTCGATAACATCAAAGCATTAAATAAAAAAATTATAAAAAAGGCCTACTACACTGTTAACAAGTGTCATTGTGTAACACTCCAGATCCAAACCAACAATGTATTTTCAAAATAATCAAATTTTCAATATTTGTTTAAATTTTTTAATAACAAAAATCAAACTGTTAAAAATAAAAATCGTTATTTTATATATTAAAAATACGTAATGACAAATTGTTTAATCATTTTTCTCAAAAAGAAAAAGAAAATATACAAAAGTGGCAAAAAAAACATAGAGGAGGAAAGAGAGGATAAAATTAAAAACCGGATTAGATTTTTACTAAATCAAGAACTTTGTCTGGTCAAAATCACAAAAGCAAATTTGGAAAAAGATCACATAAGAAAAAAAACTTAGAATCATTTTTTACATTGCACCACCTTCAAAGGATCATCTCCTTTTTCTATGGCTGATAGATTCGAATCTTACTTTTTCACCATCTTCACGAGATCCTCGCATCTTCGTCTTCTTCTTCTCCCTCTTTCTCGTAGCCTCCTCCTTCGTGTTTGTTGCTTTTAAACCTGTTACGATAATAAAACCCACACAGGTTTCATTTTCTCGCGCTATTTGTCCTGTGATTGTGTTGTTGTTCTCTCTTACATTTTCATCGTTTCGGTTAGTGTTTGATTTAACAATGCGAATTTGATAAATTGTGTTTGAGTCAATTTCCTATGATTTGTAGAGGAATTAGAAAATGGCTGGTTTATCGACGAAGCAATTTCCTCTTTACGCTAAAGATTACGAGCTCTTTGAAGAGGTAGGTGAAGGTGTTAGTGCAACTGTATACAGAGCTCGTTGCATTGCTCTAAACGAGACTGTCGCCATTAAGATATTAGATCTCGAAAAATGCAGAAACGATTTGGTTCGTACCTCTCAAACTCTTTATATATCATAAGAAAAGATAACAATAATCTTTATATTTATAAGAAGAAAAACTTTTTGTTTCACGCAGGAAACAATACGCAAGGAAGTTCACATTATGAATTTAATTGATCATCCGAATTTATTAAAAGCTCATTGTTCATTCATCGATCGTTGTAGCTTGTGGATTGTAATGCCTTATATGTCTGGTGGCTCTTGCTTTCACATAATGAAGTCTGGTCATCCAGATGGTCTTGAGCAACCTATAATTGCTACTTTGTTGAGAGAAGTGCTTAAAGCTCTTGTTTATCTTCATAGACAAGGACATATTCATAGAGATGTTAAGGTACATACTTAGTTTTATTCCTAAGCTTACACTATCCAAGGAATAGAGATCATTAGTTTGTTGTTTACATGTTTTATTTCTAGGCTGGGAATATATTGATTCACTCGAAAGGCGTAGTTAAACTTGGAGACTTTGGAGTTTCAGCTTGTATGTTTGATAGTGGAGATAGGATGCGTAACAGGAATACATTCGTTGGAACTCCTTGTTGGTGCGTGTTACGATATGTTTTGACAAAGTTTCTTACATTGGTTGGTTAGTTTTTTTTAGCTAATTGAATCTTTTTGGGTTTTACAGGATGGCACCTGAGGTTATGCAGCAAGCAGATGGATATGATTTCAAGTATGTATATGTTTTTCTAAGTCTTATCTTCATAGCAATCATAGCTTATTTGATTTATTAGAATTTTCCGTATGATATAATAGAGCGGACATATGGTCATTTGGCATAACTGCTCTGGAGCTAGCTCATGGTCATGCTCCATTTTCCAAATTTCCTCCTATGAAGGTGTGTCCTTTGCTGTATAAAAAGTTAATGTTCATCTTCCGCGGTTTTTTTGCTGTTTTATTTGTTGCTGTTTACTTCAATCTTACTCTAGTTTCTTTAACCCAAATGGTTTTTAATTTCTCAATTATTTTCAGGTGCTATTGATGACCTTACAAAATGCTCCTCCTCGTCTTGATCATGAAAGAGATAAGAAGTTCTCAAAGGTAAAGTGGGATTAAATTGATATACAACATATAAAACTGGATTCCATTTCTTTCACTTAGGAAGAAAATGTATCGTGTTTCGCAGTCGTTTAAAGAGTTAATCGCAGCCTGCTTAGTTAAAGATCCAAAAAAGCGTCCAACGTCAGCAAAACTTCTGAAACATCCTTTCTTCAAACATGCTCGGTCTACAGATTATTTGTCTCGTAAAATTCTTCATGGTCTTTCTCCACTTGGTGACCGTTTTAGAAAGCTTAAGGTGAGTTGAAGATTTTCCTTATCTGTTGCAGTTTAGAATCTTCATTACTTAATTACCTTTTATGTATATATTAGTATGTGTGATTTAAGCTGTGAAAATTTATGTTATGTTGGCTCTACAGGAAGCAGAGGCTGAGTTGTTTAAAGGCATAGGTGGTGACGAAGAACAGTTATCTCAGGTAC
>VBRH01000344.1:22354-45736 GCA_014578085.1 Cardamine resedifolia | reverse complement strand
ATTGTATATGGTGGTGGCTTTAAAAGACGATTGTAGACAGACACTACACGACAAAAGTATAATTAAACAAAAAAATATTAAGACAAAAAATAAAAGGAAACGTGACCAGAAAGAAAAAAAAAACAATCATTTGAAATCCAGGAAAAATCGAGAGGCCCAAAACATTTTGGGCTTTAAAAGTCTAGTGTATGAGTTTTGGGCTTTAAAATCTAGATAGAAAGACTGAGGCCGCAGTAGAAATTAGAAAGTTTTCTATTAATACCGACGTGGCAGAATTCAAAACGGGTCGAGTTGAAGAAGAGAGAAAGTATAAATAAATGATTTAAAAAAAAAAATCCATAAATTTTGCGCGGTAACGCGGGTATGAAGGAGAGAGATTCCAAAAGTGAAGGGGTCAAAAAAGAAATAAACAAATAATATAATAAGAGAAAGCGGCAATTTTGGATCAAACGGCACACGACGTGCCTCCAACTCTCAAATCATCATCACTAACTTCAAATTACCAAAAACGATCATGGCGACCTCTTTTTATTATTTATTATTCCTTTCCCATTTTTATTATTTTCCCGGGAAAATCAAAATCCAAGGAAAGTGTGAGAAAGAGAGAGAGAGGTTCTCCATTAACGTGTTTTATTAAAACTTGACATTGTCAATTTTATGATTCGCGTAATGGCAAGCATTTCTCCTCTCTCTCGCTCCAGCTTTCTTCCAGGTCTTCGATTTATAAACCCTAATTTTTTGTGATTAGAAAATTCTTTGTTTATTAGTTTGTTTCCAGGTGCAGAAACGATTTATAATAATTTTTTTTTTTTGCTTCTCGGTTTATTCAATTGTTTCTGGGAGTTGTTTTAATCAATTGATGAGCTCTGCTTCTATGGAGTGATTTGTTTTTTTTTTCATAAGGGAAATTAGTTTTGCTGAAACAGAGAGATTCTTTTTGGGTTTTAGAGATTTGAGTATAGTTTCTGGAAAACAGAAACTATTCAAATTAGGGAATAATCAGAAGAAGAAAATGTCGAATTCACCGACTTCTTCGCCACCGGCACCGCCCGCTGATTCCACTCCACCGCCGGTTATTTCTACCGGCGGACTTGCTCCTCCACCAGCTGTGACAGCACCACCTCCTATTCCTCTGGTTGTTTCATCTCCTCCACCGCCAGTTGTTTCATCTCCACCGCCAGTTGTTTCATCTCCTCCGCCGCCAGTTGTTTCATCTCCTCCGCCAGCTGTTTCATCTCCTCCTCCGCCAGCTGTTTCATCTCCTCCACCGCCGCCAGTTGTTTCATCTTCTCCTCCGCCAGCTGCTTCCTCACCACCGCCTCCGGATGCTCCACCACCGGAGACCATCGTATCCTCTCCACCTCCACCTCCACCGCAAGACTCCGGCAATTCACCACCACCGACATCCACCAATTCTCCTCCTTCTCCTCCACCGCCAAATGCAAACAATATCCCTCCTTCTTCTCCGCCTCCGAACAAATCACCACCTCCGGCGTCTTCACCACAAGCAGGACCCAAAAAGCCAAACATATCACCACCACCAGGACCCACCAAATCTCCTCCGCCGCGTAACACTTCTGTCGCAATACCACCAAAACCTACCGCACCGCTAAACTCGCCATCTCGTGGAGTCCCCAGCGTAGGAGGAAACTCCGTCTCGCCGCCACCTCCAAGTAACGGTAGCTATCAAGGGAAGACTATGGCCGGTATGGCAGTAGCCGGTTTCGCAATCGTTGCCTTGATGGCTGTTGTGTTCTTAGTCAGAAGAAAGAAAAAGAGAAACATTGATGCTTACAGTGACTCACAATACTTACCTCCTAACTTCTCAGTCAAATCAGGTTTAAATCTTCTTCTTCTATCTCTCATCTTCTTGATTCGTCTTCAAGAATTCAAATCTTTAAGCTTTCTTCTTTTGCTTTACATAGATGGATTCTTATACGGACAAAACTCTTCAAAGGGATACTCTGGTCCTGGTGGTTACAATTCACAACAACAAGGCAATACCGGAAACAGTTTCGGTAGCCAAAGAGGAGGTTATACACAATCAGGGAGCGCGCCGGATTCAGCTGTGATGGGAAGTGGTCAAACTCATTTCTTATATGAAGAACTAATGGACATAACTGATGGATTTGCTAAGCATAACATACTTGGAGAAGGAGGGTTTGGGTGTGTTTACAAAGGTAAATTACATGATGGGAAAATAGTTGCTGTGAAGCAGCTTAAGGTTGGTAGTGGACAAGGTGATCGCGAGTTTAAAGCAGAGGTTGAGATCATTAGTCGTGTTCACCATCGTCATTTGGTTTCTTTGGTTGGTTATTGTATTTCGGATCAACAGAGATTGCTTATTTATGAGTATGTTCCTAACCAAACTTTGGAGCATCATTTGCATGGTGAGGTTCTTTTACCATTTTCATCATCAGACAAGATTTTCTTGACGTGTTTTTTTTTACTTATATCGGTTCTGTTCTTGACAGGGAAGGGAATGCCAGTACTAGAATGGTCTAGGAGAGTCAGAATCGCTATAGGTTCTGCCAAAGGTTTGGCGTATTTGCATGAAGATTGTAAGTAATTTTTGCTATGTTTATACATGTCAAAGTTCAAAGAGAATATATTTATGTATGTTTTGGTTTTGCAGGTCACCCGAAAATCATTCACAGAGACATAAAGTCTGCAAACATTCTACTGGACGATGATTTTGAAGCTCAGGCAATAAAGAAAAACAGAACACCTCCTCTTTTTAGAGCTCTGGCTCTGTTTTAGTTGATGAGGACTTTTATTTGTTTTTAATTTTCTGTTTTTTTTTGTTTGTTTTGGTGTTTAGGTTGCTGACTTTGGACTTGCCAAACTCAATGATTCAACACAAACCCATGTATCAACTCGCGTTATGGGAACCTTTGGGTAAGATTTGATCACAGATTCTATCTACTCCAATAGTGAAAACCTATTCATATTATTTACATTTGATAATGATGAACTAGTTTGTTTGTATAGAGAAACTAAAAGGTATACTAAATGGTTCTTATTGCCAAATATCAACAACATTACATAAGCCTATATGTTATTGGCTTTTTTTATTTCAGGTATTTGGCACCAGAATATGCACAAAGTGGAAAGCTAACTGATAGATCAGATGTGTTCTCGTTTGGGGTTGTTCTCTTAGAGCTTATTACTGGACGCAAACCAGTTGACCAGTACCAACCTCTAGGAGAAGAGAGTTTGGTCGAATGGGTAAATTACTAACTTATCTTGACATCTCAACATTCTTCAGTTACAGTTATATATAGTTTGGCTCTAGTTACTTAAAAGACATAATCCATAAACTCACAGGCTCGTCCACTGCTTCACCAAGCCATTGAGACCGGTGATTTCAGCGGACTAGTTGATAGACGGCTCGAGAAGCATTACGTAGAGAATGAAGTTTTCAGAATGATCGAAACAGCTGCTGCTTGTGTTAGGCATTCAGGTCCAAAACGTCCACGCATGGTTCAGGTAACTTTCTCGTAAAGCTATCTCCAAATAGACAATATGAAGAAACTTTATATGCCTACGCAACTATGGCAAATCAAATCTCATATATAGTATATAGCAACAAATAACAATTTGAAAACTTATCTTGTCAAAACAAAAACTTGTTTTGGAATAAGGTTGTGAGAGCATTGGACAGTGAAGGGGATATGGGAGATATCACCAGTGGAGTTAAAGTGGGACAAACCAGTAGTTATGACTCTGGTCAGTATAACGACGACATGAATAAGTTCAGGAAAATGGCGTTTGGTTTTGATGACAGCTCGGAATCTGGTATGCATAGTGGAGACTACTCTCTCCAAAGCTCCAGGAAAGGATCTAACGGAGCCTCCTCTGAGTTTATGAGGAATGAATCTGATAACCGTAACTTCAATAACCGGCGGTTCTGATTTCAAATGATAGGTCAAGTTATAACCTCTTCTCTTTGAGTCTTTGCCTTATTATCATCCCCTCATGCTTGAGCTCTCTGTACAGCATTAATGCTCTCTTTGTTATTTTTATTTTATTTTTTTGGTGTGAGATACGTTTCTTGCTAGCTACTTTTAGTTTTTGCTCCATAATGGCCATTTGCCTCAAAAGACTTGTTATAGGTGAGAACAGAAAAAAAAAAGCAACAAAAAAAAGAAAAGAAAAAGAACTTATTAAAGTTGTGAAAGATTGATTTGAATCTTTGTTTGCTTTTTGTTTGTTTCTCAATGTTGAGTTTTGGATTTTTGTTGAGTGTGATACCGATGATGAATAATTCCATCTTCTGATTTTTTTACAGATTGGGCTTATAATTGTTACTTATCATTTTTTTTTCATATATAATTTGATCTCCAAGTTCCATACCCATATGAAACAAAACCAAACAACCCCAATTAAAGAAGAACGACAAAAACAAAAAAAACATAAACAAGAAAACGATAAAAGTAAACGTTTCTCTTGTTTTATTAAGATCCGTGTCCTGACCGGAGCTTGTAGTCGGAACCACCGTGTCTAAAGTCCCCTTACATTTTCCGGTAACTTAACCCGTACTCCTTTAATATATAACCGGAGGTGGTCTTTTCCCTCCTCCTACTCCTCCTCGTCCGCCTCCTCCTCCTCCTCCGCCGCCTCGTCCACCTCCACCTCCTTTCTTGTTATCAAAACCAAACTCAATGTCCCCTCCGTTTCGACCAGGAGGTTTGCCTATTGGACCAGGCCGCTTCATATCGAACCCAAACTCCACGTCACCTCTCTCTCTCGGTTCACGCTCCACAGGTCTGATCTCACGGCTCTTCTTTGACGACGGCTTCTCATTCTTTGAAGTTTTGTTGTTGTTTTTATTGTCTTTGTGTTGCTTGCCACCGCGGTTGCATAGCCTTCCGAACACACAAGCCAGTGCTGCCAAGATAAGGATCGCTGCTAGAACTATGAACACTGTACCGAACGAGCCTCTTGAACCAGAGGATGAAGGCAAAGAAGAAGATGTTGATGAAGAAGAAGAAGAAGAAGAAGAAGAAGATGGATACACCACAAGAGGTTGTTGATAGCCTTGTGGTTGTTGATACTCTTGTGCTTGATCTCCCATTTTTATTGACTACTTGTGAGTTTTTGAGAGATATGCTTTGGGAGCTCTGTGATGTTGAAGAGTACTTCAATTATGCCAAGTCCATCTAAAGTGAGGACAATGTATTAATAGTGCTAACACTCCTCTCAATGATCATTTTCTGTAAATAAAGTTAATAGGCATAGGCTTTTTTTTTTTATTTTGAAATAAAGTTACATCTTGCTTTCCTATGTGGAAATTATCAGTTTATTTTTTTTGTTTTCTTTAATGAAAAAGGCAATGCGGGTTTTGTTTGTTTGTGTTTGTTATCAACAATGTGGAGTTTGTTTAAGAGATGCACTTTAGAATAGTTTCTGATTGTTTGGTAAGAAGAGAAAGTGGGATTTTGGTTAAGTATTTTCATATTTTGAGATGAGACATTGTTTCCAAGAAAGATGAATTAAAGATTTGATAAGTGGAGGGAATGCTTTACCAATCATTGACTCTATTCTTTACTCTTTAGTTACCCATTTCCCATTAATTTATACACTTTTTTCTCTACTCTTTAGTCTCCAATTTTCAATTCCGTAGTAGTGCCTGAAAATGAATCTTGTGTATTCTAATTGTTATAAAGTTGGGCTAAATATGAGGAGAACATAATGAGGTTTTGCATTTTCAAATAAAAATAGAAATATGGATCCACTAATTTTGCATAAAAATACTTATATAGAATCAAATCTTCTCTAATGTTTATGTGTTAACCCTTTTTTGTGAGTTCCTAAGCGGATTTATTTACTTTAATCTCGTAGGTTTAGTCTTTTAGAGTGGGGTCTCACAAGAGTGCATGGAATTGGAATGTATTCAACATAGGGATTAGTGTTAATATTTATTTATTTTCTCTCTTTTCTTTTTCATATTTCTTTCAAACTTTTTGTCTCCTTGAATGTCCTTTTCATCCTCAGAATATGTTGAAGTGTTCACTATGTTATCTTCTTTTCAATTTCAGTGGCCTAATGGGAACACCTTTAGATTTTGAATCTTGATTCTTTATTTCTTTTCTTTTTCACGAAGAAACAAAAATATTCCTTGCATACGCATAAGCTCTTTAAGTCTCTTGTGGAATCGGAAATTCACAAAATGTTTGTTAAACATTGCATACTTAATCTTAAAGTTAAAAAATATTTTATCCCATCTCTCTCTGCTTTCCCACTTTCCCACTTTCCCTTTTCTAATATGAGTACTCTAAAACCGGTTTAGCTGCATCGGTTCCGTGTAAGCGCTGATCATGATGGGCCGGTTAGGCAACTGGAGTTATCACCTATCACTCCAATTTTTCACTATCAGTGACATTTTTAATAGTAACTTTTTGTTTTGTTTTGGGTTTTTTTTTTGATAAAATTTTGTTTTGGTTTTGGTTGAGATAAAAAAACAGGCTCTTTCATTTACCGCGCATGATTGATACTATAATTATGTTAGTTAGATTGGTTACAATCTCTTATTGTGGCTGATGCTGACCTAACAACTTTTGCACCATTTTTTTTGGGGGGTAGCCAAAAAGTTTCATATCTTAAACTCATAATTTCATCAGCTCAAAAAGGAGAACATATTTATGAATTTCTTTCACGCCGTTGATACTCATGAACTTGAACACTCTTCCATATCTACGTTATTTGCACTCAATACAATCTTTTAGAATCATAATAATTTCTTGAAAAAATTAAAGAACGCATCCTATCAAAAAAGAATATTAAAGAAGAAAGTTGGTCTGGAATCCTTGCTCTTATCCTCATTTAAAAGAAGTAATTAGGGAGAATATAAATGTTACGTTAAAAAAGATGAGTGAAAACAGAGTAACTTTAACTCACCATAGAGCAAAAGAGTCATTAATGATGACGTTTTTCCTAGCGGGGTAAGAAACGGCACGCAGTTCGCTTTAAACAGTGGCGAGCATTTCAACGTTTAGCTTCTTTTTTTTTCCGCGCTAAGTCCAGCTAAAAAACGACACGTGGCAATAGTGTTCCTCAATGGTCTCTTTCGTCTGCTGCACACACAAAAAAAAGGAGAAGGTGGCCACTCTAGAATCCGTCGCAACTCCGATTCAAAGCTAGATCATTTTCGTCTTCTTCTTCGATGGAATTACGTGTTTAGGCGTGTATCACATGGGTGCTTTGTGTGACACTAAATCAACAAAAGCTTCCATACGATTTGACCCTTAGAAAATTTTTGTCATTTAGACTTTGTCGATCGCTGTTGCAAGATCTGGTCTGGGTCCTCGATTTTGGTGAGAATTGTCGGAGGGAAACAAAAAGACCCTTCTCTAGCTTTAATGCTTGCGAAATTGATTCTCTGATTGTGATTTTACAGAAATTTCCAGGTGCTTTTTTTTCTGGGTTGTGTTCTTCGTTGGTAAAAGCTTTAAGCTTTCCATTAGTTAATAAAATCTTAAACTTTGCGGCTTTTCTTCAATTGCGTCATTAACCTATTTATCCTCATATAAGGGTGTTTCATTAATACTTCTGAGTTTGAAATCTGGTTTTGATGTATAATGTATTTTTAAAGCTTTGTATTTAAGAGATTCCCAATTCTTGATTAATAATGTCTATGGCCTCAAGAGGATGTTGAGTTCTTTGTTAATGTATATAACCATTTCGAATCATTTCTCACTTTTTGATAACTTTTTCTCAGTGTCTAGCTCATGCTCAGTGTTGTTGTTTCTGATCCAGACATGAACTTTTGATTGCCTTATACACTGCGCAGGGCATAAATGGGCAATCCGGGTACAGACACCGAGAGAAACAAGAGAAATGTGGTCTCAAGTGTGTTTGATCCTGCACTCTCTCGATTCGTTGGATTCTCTCAGAAACTCAGTACCTGTCTTAAGGTCATTCTCTGATGCCACACATACTTTCAATTCCATGTAATGCTGTTATCTTCTGAAGAAGAAGCATTTTGCTCTCTTTGTCACAGTCCCAGTTGAATAATTTGAAAGCTGAGAAGCATAGGATTGGTTCTTCATGGAGGCAAGATAAAGAAAGCTCATCGACCTCCATGCAAATTGATCTGGAGAAACAGTTAGATAGTTGGAGAGAAAACCCTTCATGGACCGATCAGGTCCCAGTCATTAAGGTGAGCAAGAGACTTCACTCCACCAAATGGTCTTATCAGAGCCAGTGAGAATCTTGTTATATGACAGGTTAATAACAAAGGTTCTTGACAGGTGAGTATTCCAAAAGGATCGCTATGCAATCTTAAAGCGAAGGTGAACGTTGGTTTACCTCCTGATGCAGTCTTTAACATTGTGATTGACCCTGACAACAGAAGAGTCTTCAAGAATATCAAGGTACTCAGTTTATATATCTTGTTCTCTGTGAAAGTTAAGTTCCCAGATTCACTGGACTCAAAAATCACAGGAGGTTTTGTCGCGGAAAGTATTGGTAGATGAAGGGTTAAGGCAAGTGGTGGAAGTAGAACAAGCAGCTTTGTGGAGATTTCTCTGGTGGTCAGGAACAATCTCAGTTCATGTCTTGGTGGAACAGAACCGGGCAGATCACTCTGTAAGATCTCTCAGATTATAAAGTCTTTTTTCGTAAATGGTTGGTGAAAGGGAAATGTGTGTTGCAGATGAGATTTAAGCAAGTGAAGAGCGGGTTCATGAAGAAATTTGAAGGAAGCTGGCAAGTTAAGCCTTTGTTTGTCGACGAGCATTTGTGCGATCGTTTGAAACCGAAAACGCTGGAAGATTATAACCGGTGCACTGGAGGTAAAGGGAGGATCGGATCGAAGGTGACGCTGAACCAGCTAATACAGCCGGCTATTGTTCCACCTCCGCCTATTTCATGGTATCTCAGAGGAATCACAGCCAAGACGACAGAGATGCTCGTCTATGACTTGTTGGCTGAGACTGCCAGGATCCGCGCAGCTGGAGAAATGGAGGATGGTCAGTCGCCGGATGAGCAACGAATTGGAACATCCGGAGATATAAAGGAAAGATGGGCTGCACATAGACGAACATCAAGGAGACGGCGCTAAGCTTTGTGTTAAAGTCGGTCCATGATTTTGGGATAATACAAATCTTGAGGATTTTGGATCAGTCACCAGTATGCGAACATATGATAAGTTTGTTGTTATAAGATTGATTGACATATATATTTAGACATCCAGTCCTTGTCGATGAAGTTCACAGCCATGACTCATGAGTCATGACTAATATCGAAATTTCGAACATGCAACATTTCTAATGGCCAAAAGAAAAGAAAAAAACTACACCGATAAAAGAGATGTAGAAATGAGAACTGCAAACACAAGACAGCAAAATATTCAATCATTATTCCAAAGTAAAATACACGAAAACTATTTAAAAAAGGGTTCTTCTAGTAAGTTTTAGGTACAAGATCATCTACTTGCACAATCAGAACATTCACATACCCAAATAGCAAAAAGGTCACATAATATTTATAATCTCTCTTTGCATCCAGAGACAGACAGAGAGATCCCAACACACCAGACAGAATCATCTCGATGCAATTCATTCCTTCATCACGCCTGAGTAAGGAAAAAAAATAAGCATAGTAGAAAAAAGAATAGAAACAAATTTATGTTAGATTTTGTGTGTTTGAAACTACTGTTACCTTGCCGGCGATGTTGTTGGAGAGCCAGTCCAGACCTTCGTACAGTCCTTCACCTGAAGTGGCACATGTGCTCTGAATGTACCTGTAGCATATGCATTAACCACATTACAAATATATATAAAAAATGAAAGGTTTAGAGTTTTGAAACTTGTTGGGATGTTTATTTACCAATGACGCTGACGGAGGGAGTGAAGACCAAGCTTATCTGTGATTTCAGCAGCATTCATCGCATTTGGAAGATCTTGCTTGTTGGCAAACACAAGCAACACAGCATCACGCAGCTCGTCCTGTAAAGTAAAAAACCCGGTTATAAAGTTAATAAGTAAAAAGGATTTTCAATGAATCACTCTTTCTATAATAGAGATATGGACCTCATTGAGCATCCTGTGGAGTTCATCTCTAGCCTCAACAACTCGGTCTCTGTCGTTGCTATCCACAACAAAGATAAGACCCTGAGTGTTCTGGAAGTAATGCCTCCACAATGGACGAATCTGAAAAGAAGCAAAAAAAAGTCAGTTTATTTGGTTTAAAAAGTTCCTTTATCAACACAATAAGCAGAAGAGAGACTCCATTACCTTGTCCTGACCCCCGACATCCCACACCGTGAAACTGATGTTCTTGTATTCCACAGTTTCCACATTGAAACCTGTTCATAGTCATTATTTTATCACTAAATCGATCCTAGAGTTTATTATACTCAATCACAATTATAAGAAATCAGTATTAATCATGGTGTGAAGCTTTTACCAATAGTGGGGATGGTGGTGACAATCTCACCGAGCTTGAGCTTGTACAAAATAGTGGTCTTACCAGCAGCATCAAGACCAACCATCAGAATTCGCATCTCCTTCTTGGCAAAAAGCCGGCTAAACAGCTTCGCGAAACTCAACCCCATGTTGCTTCACTGTACATAATAACGAATCAATACCTCATCAACATTCTATATTATTCGATTTCAATCTCATTCCTAACAGATAATTCTAAATTATGCATTTATAATGCCAGATTCAAATTCTTATATTCTCTAAGAACCTGATCAATACCGAAATCATCACTAACGAACATAAATTTAACGAGATCAGGCAGATCCAAACAGAGATTGAAACGTCCTTAAAACTTCACGACCTCTATGAACAGATCGTCAATATTTCAGAAGCTATCGTAAACAATTAAAACGAGAAAAAATGGAAAATGGATAGAAAATTCAACAGATCCACACTATCTTAGAGGCTGAAGAACGTCAGATCGTATCAGAATCATCGATATATACATATTTTTGAGAAATCTAAGCACATTATCATAGACGAGCAATATCAACCTCAACGAAATCAATCTCGGCTATCAAAATTCAGAAGAAACGAGAAAATGCACCCTAAGAACACAATCAAAACGCCGAGCAAATGGCAGCAAATCACATACAGATCTAAGCAAAAACAAATTGAGAATGCATGAGCATAGATCCAGATCAAAGCGTACCTACGAAGAAAGTAAACCGAGAGATCTGGCCGCGAAGAAACGAAGAGAAGAATTTGAAAGAGAGAGAGAAGCTTAAGAGAAACGCGATTACCCCGAAATGGAAGGTGGAGAGAATAATTTTATAAGGGAAGAAAATGCCATTGGCGATTACGGAAATACCCCTTTTGAATCTTCCATGACCGAGTGCAGGTGTTCGTCAAGGACCTCAAGGCCTATGATAGCGAGCCAATTAAAATCTGACACGTCAACAATTGCTCATTCCTTAAGTGCTACTTCATACATATCCTGTGAAAAATAAGTTTTTGTTGATGCCGTCTGACCAATAAGAAAATGCCATGTCATTTATTAATGTATGTACAAAATTAACTTGAAAAATTAAATTTCAATAATTATTAAATCAAATTTTTATTAAAATAATATGATTACATATTCAGATCATTAAGATATATATAAATATGTAATTCATTACATATTTATATAAGATGATTTACATATTTACATCTATTCATATAGATAATGAATTACCTATTTATATATAATATAAGATGATTGCATATTTAAACGTTAGAGTCATTAAATTATTTTTAATTATTTAATATTATTACATATTTACATCTATAAATTCAATGAAATTTAGTTATTTTGTTGGGCAATTCTCTTAAATAGCACAAAATAAATTTTTTGTGCAAAAAATAGCACACTTTTTGTTTATGTCAAAATAACATTTTTATTGAAAGACAATTCTCTTATATAGTACAAATCTCATAAACTCTAAACCATAAGCCATAAATCTTACCTCCTACACCTAAAAACTATACCCTAAATAATAAAATACTTAAATCTAAATCAACAAATTAAATTGCTCTTTATAAAAATATTATTTTGTCGTAAATGAAAAAGTGTTATTTTTGGAGAAAAAACTAATTTTGGTGCTATTTTAAAGAATTTCTCTATTTTGTTTGGTTAAAAGTTTTAGTTTCAAAATAATTTTTTTAAAAGATCTTGAAATAATAAAACTAATCAGTTTATAGAAAAATCCGGTTTAGTATTAGTTTAAACATTTGGGTTTGGTTTGGTTTCTTCTATAATGGTTTCGTTGCCGACCCTTAACGCTTTCATGACATAAACATAGATAGATGAACGCTTCAAACTAGCGCTACCAAGTATAAGCATAATACAAAAGATTAATATTCTACGTAAACAAAAAAGAAGAGATTTATATATTTTAACGTAAAAATTCTTTAATGCATAATAAAAATACTACAATGCTTCTCAATCTCATTGTGTATGCTTCAGTTACGTATACAAGCTATATAGGTCAGTTGCTAAGATGAATTACAAACTACATATTACGTGTAACATCCCTCTCACTACAACGACCGTCAAAATACGATCACCTTAAAGCTCATCGTGTGCAATTTCAGTTTTTTCTTCGATCATAACAGTTTCTGCCATATCCTGATCAGTTTGGTCTGAGCTCTTGTCGTCATGCGAATAAAGACAATCCGCAGAAGGATGAACCAGGCCATAACCAAACCCTTCAGCAGAGTTACAATAAGCTTCCACTGTTCCATCTTTGCCTTCCAAATTGACATTGTTCAGGACAATGTGGCTGCAAGGTACTGCGTCACTACACGCGAATTTTATGGCTTTTGCGCTTTTTGTGGTTCCCGTTATGTTCCTGTACATTATCTCGGTTATGTGAACCGCCGATGTCTGAAAAAATGGTTTTAAAAAAAAGATTAGTCTCTTTCTTGAGGTTTCTTGAATTTCATCTTGATGAGTCAATGGTTGGTTATGTGAAGAAACCTGGTTTTGACAAGTTGATGGCGAATCGCAATAGAATTGATCGATTATAATTGGATTTGCAACGTCCTCCATCTCTACGTTCTCGAAACGTACACCCTTTACGTAACCATTACCACCCTGTTTTAAGGATTTTATCTTTTAATCAATCTTGAAACTCTTTGGAAAGAAAATATGAAAAATATAAAGCAAGGATCAAGAATTGAGATTTTACCTGCCATGTCTTGATTCTTAGACCATTAGTTGTGTTCTTTAGAAACGCAGTGTCCAACACAACTGCAGTGACGGTTCCTGTTGAATGACCTTGTCCAAGGCTTCCAATGCTGCGCAGAACAAGAAATTGCAACCAAGAATTATAAATTTGATTTTGAAACTGATATGTGTTTTTTTTCTTTTTTCTTTGACAAGGTTCGAGATGTTTTTACCTAATTCCATGTCCTGGTCCACAGTAGAGTCTCTTCATCTTTATCCTCGAGCTTCCATTCACAATTGAGACGCAATCATCTCCTGTTATCAAGTTTAAGTGTTAGCTATAATGTTTTTAGTTTAATTTTGAGATTAATATAAGATTTAGGGGAAAAACCTGTGCTGATTTTACTATCTTGGACTACAACATTATTCGATGCAGTAATATGAATTCCATCAGTGTTGGGACTGTCTCCTGGAGATGTGACCATAACTCTAGAGATTCGAATTGTATCTGACCGAGCTATGATCAAATGCATTTGTTGGCTGTTCCGGATTGTTATGCCTCTCACATACACATTCGAACTTGAATATATAGTTAGTGCCTATGTAAATAAAGAGTTTATTATAAACAAATTAAACCAAACATCAATGATAGGTCGAACGGTCGATAAATACGAAAGGGAAAGAATTGAGACCGTTGGGGCGCCTACGCAAGGCTACAAGAGAAAAAAAAACAAGAAATATGTGTCAGATTTATAATTTATAGAGGTAGAAGAAAGTTTAATTTATGCAAAAGAAAAAAGATCTTACGCTAGACTTGTTCTTCTTGCAAGAAGCAGCCCACCATTTGGTACCAGAACCATCAATAACTCCATTCCCTTGGAATACAACTCCTTGGAGTTTTGAAAATTGGAGCCAAACCCTTTGGAATTTCGGGTCCCATTGGCTCGGCTCGTCTGGTGCCACGATTGTTCCATCAATCTATAAAAATCAAGTTTCAAAGAATATGGTAACATGTTGTGTATAGCTAACATGTATGAACTTGTTGTTTTCAGATATAGCAATCAAACCAACTAAAAACTTTAAAAATGACCTGAATGATCAATTTTTCTTGACATGGACCATCGAATTTCGTTGCATTTACTAAATAGCTACGTCCTTGTGGAACCAATAAGACAGAGTTTGGTGCAGAGCAGGCCATGGTCCAAGCGCTTATAAATGCCTGGTTATAACGAAAACATTACATCAGCTGATAAAATATATATATGAAGGTTTTGTGTGTCTATCAACCAGCATTATCATGTATTTTTAAAACCGATTCGAGGAGAAAGCACCTGAGTATCATCAGAAACTCCATCTCCAGCTGCACCAAAGCTATCCACATTCACCAGATTCTTACCAGAATATTGGCTTGTAAACGACGAGAAATCAAAGAAGGTCACGTCATCGTCAATGTCATCTCGAGGTACATCGAGGTTCTCAAGCTTCCCAAGAATGTCAAGTTCCCTGTACATTTCTTTTCCGGGATCTCCATAAGAAGCTACCATTAACAGAGCCAACAGAGGAACAACAACGAAGGGCTTATTCATATCTTGTATGCTTAAAAAAATAAAACGCCAAGCGAAGATTATATGATTCTATAGTTTTAAGTAATGAGATGATACAATGGTTTGAATATATATATATAAACAGAGTAATTAAGGGGATTTCATTGGCTTGGCTTAAAAGTAGATGAAGAAAAACCCTTAATTTTCAAACACATCTAAACTTAAAGCACAAGGTTTCTTCTTTTTCACTTCTTTGCTTTACTCTAAAACCTCTACATAGATTTTCCTGGTCAACATAATCCCAATGAAATCTGACAAAGAAGGACGCAAAAAGCTCAAGATGTTTAGATATGCCATAGTTTTGGGAAAACCAAAAAACAACATTCAGTTGTTGTTCCATGTAATAATATAACAAAATATATAAAGTACATTTCGTTGGCCTAGGAACAGAGTGGTAGGTAGTAATCTAATTAGGAATCCTGAATAGGAACTAGCGACATTTTGCCTCCGTAGATTTCTAAAAGTTGGCTTTCTTCTATGTCTTCAAGCAGAGTGGAAGTGAGTTTCTTGTTCTCCACGAAAACAATCTGCCCTCAAAAGACAAAACATAAAAACAAACTTAATCAAATATTCCAACACAGTCTAAGAGTATATAGAGTTGTTGTGAAGAGCAAATAACCTTTTGCTTGGTGTTGCTGTCTACAAACGGTTGAATCAGCTTCCGTACTTTCATGTAAAGGTAGGGGGCATGAACGACATAGATTTTCCCTAGTCTTCCAGGGTAAAAATCCTATAAAACAAAGTTTTATTAATAGAAAACCATCTTAATTATGATACTTTTTGAGAGTTGAATTTAGCAAAAATGTGTTACCAATTACCATTTAGCCTTAGTTGGATGTTACATTAGCTAACATAAATAGTATGTAAATCTAAAATGAGATAAATAGCTCTAGAACAAATCCTCGTCTTAATCTCCGATTAATTGATTAATCCCTAGAGTCACTCGACCAACCGACTAGTGCCTACCGATAGAAAGTTACTATTACCTGCAAAATGGAGAGAGCAGCAAGGTAGCCACGGATGTCACTATGAGTATATCCCCAGCCTTGGAGATCTCCAATAACTACAAATTTTTCTTCACCTCTCGGCATTCTAAGATGATTATATAAAAGTGCATTAGAGCATATATATATATATATGGTTTTGAACCACTTATAATTTCAACTAAAGGATCATGTGAACCTTGCACATATCTTCTCGAGAGTGTAGACTACAAAACCTGCGACCAAAACAGAAGTGAGGTTGGGATGTAAAAACTAAGAAGATATGTATACAATGGGGATGGAGAGTGTGACTCACGCTTGAACTCCTCAGGGTTGCCTTTGGAAGGGTTATGTCTGTTTCCAAAGACAACAACAATGGGTCGACCCATCTTGTCATGACCTTGCATACACACCTTCTTATGTGACAAGTCGTTTGCAATCTCTGATTCCGATATGTGTCCCTTTGGGAGATAGCTTCTTTTCCAAGTAAGGTAATTTAGAAACAGCTTTGAAGCCTTTTCAGTGTCCAGGCCACCCGCTTGTAGAAACCGCCTTATCGTCAGGTCATCCACCTCCTAAAAAATGACTCCATTCAAGTTGTGACAAACATCATTAGGCAATTAAGATCTCAAGGGTCCGTATCCCTTGTACATAATCATTAATAAAATCGATGCGTACCTTAGTTAAGGGATCTTGTGGGTCGCAAAGAGCTCTCATGATCCCGACTTTGCTCCTCTCGAGCTCATCTTTGATCAACGGCTCATTCTCATACT
The DNA here is from genome assembly GCA_014578085.1 of Cardamine resedifolia. Classification (NCBI taxonomy): domain Eukaryota; kingdom Viridiplantae; phylum Streptophyta; class Magnoliopsida; order Brassicales; family Brassicaceae; genus Cardamine; species Cardamine resedifolia. The sequence goes on along the minus strand of VBRH01000344.1, from coordinate 29,239 downwards.
CAGCTGCTTCCTTGTTGTCCATCTTCTCCATTCCGTTTCTCCAGTGAGCGACTATCAGTTCTCAAAATTGATGAGAAAGAGAAAGAGGTTGGATCGATCATAAATGAAGGCAGTCGAGGGAATGATCATATCATTCAATACAGTTTGACTTGTCTCGTCTTTAATGCAGAGCCCTGCCACCTAACATATTTAAAGAACTAAGGTAGTAAATTAAATGGTTTTTACAATATCTAAAAGGTTTTTAACTCACAATATTGAGACTATAATCTGAAAAAAAATCTATATCGTTGAAATAAAACGTTATTTTTTATCAAATTTCTTAAAATACTAGGTAAATAGTATAGACTGAAAACGCAGATTCTTTTGATGACACTTTGCAATTGCAGAGATAATTTACCCACAAGGTCCCTCTATGTGCAACGTTATTATGAAGGAGAGTTATTTTAGGTCAGCTCTATATTTTGGTTATCTTTGTTGGAGTCTTCGGATGCTAATTTGAGGGATTCTTACAGAAAAAAAAAAAAAAATTAGTGTTCCTTGTAATATTTTTGCAGAATGGATAGTAGAGAGGTTGTTGACTCCTAAATAATATGTTGACTTTTAATATATTATCGAGGGCTACAACAAGTAGACAACATATCGACAAAAGAGTTTGATACTGTGAGCCGAAGATGATATAGGCGAAACCAAGTTAGATATTTGAAGTAGCTCAAGTGTTCAATATATGATTGGTTAATCAAATTTTATTTCTGTTTTTAACTTTCATAAGATACATAATGTACAATGTATGATGTATCTATAACGGCGCCGTTTACCAAAGAAAGACCCGTAAAGAAGAGAAGAATGTGGGTTTGACAAAAAAAAAAAAAATAATAATAATGTGGAAAATAATTAAACTATATAATTTTAGACGTTTTAAGCATTTACAACATAAAATGATTAATATGTTAATCATATAACTATAATTTGTATGATTTATGGGGGTCACCTAAAGGACCGCCTAGTTCGCTTTTAAGATCGCTTAATATCAACTAAATAAAAAACGCTTAACTTCAATACAAAAGAATTTTTATAATTTATGGGTCTTACCTAAATAACTGCCTATACCGATTTTTTAAAACGCTCTTTAGAGAAAATATAAAACCTAAAAAAAAAAAGGGAAATTGTTTCCCCAAATAATTAACAGAAATCCCAAAAAAGAAAATTATATTTCCAGAAAATTAAAGCTTAAGAGCGTAAGAAGCGGCTTTTGACATAATCAAATACCCATATCTTGTACCACAATGTTCTCTACACACCCTAAACCCTAGCAACGTATCATAAACCAAATTCTCCAAACATGAACAAGAATGCATATATGTTAGTTGAAATTACAAACCAACACGTCTCAAAACAAAACTATAAATCATATTAGCAAAATTTAATCTATAAATCATTCGTCGTCGGGCTTCTTGAAGACATAAGTTGTTCCACATTTCCACCATAAGTAGACCTGATCATATGGAAATATGGAAAATCTTTAATTTCATTGGATCCATCACCCATGCCCCAAATACATGTCCATATATCAGTTATACTTACTTGCTTTTATAATGGGCCTTAAGCCTATTAAAGAACATATAAAGCCTGCAACGCGTAAACTTCTTCTACCTCTGTCCACTGCTTTCTGGATCCTTTCCTTTTCACCGTTCGATTTGATTACTATGAGAGAATCAATGGCTCGAAAAAATGTAATGCAATAATGACGAATAAAATAATAAATGTGTGGAGTAGCGAGTGAGAACTCAAATCCAAATTTCCCACTAAAGAAATATAAAAAGACATCAGATTCCAATTTCATAATTTCCCTTTTTTCCAATAGAGCAGAGGAGAGATCTCATCGATTTTGGTTTAGAGAATCTGATACCAACAAAGAAGCAAAGTATGTATCTCTCTAATCTTTTATTTTTTGGTTAAGTAAAGAATCTGTCTCTTGCTTTGAATGCTATATCTCTGGATGTCTTAACTTGTTGATCTCTCTCCCTCTCGTTTTTTTTGTTTTGTTTTTTTTGTTTGTTATGTTTTAAATGCTAAACCAAAAACGAAACAATCCACAGTTTGATACAAAATCCGTGATGTCTTATCATGAGTTTCTCGCCTCTGCTTTTTTTTCTTTTCTTGACATGAATTTATTACACTCTTGTTAAATATCAAATCACTTGGTTCTTCTACAAAGTTACAAAGAGTTGATGATGATGATGAAGAATGTGTTTAGTCGAATTGATCTGTCGAGTTTCGTTACAGGTTCAACAGAACATACGTGGCAACCAACAATGTCATCGGAGACGAACATACCAAGTTACTGGCTAAACTGGAGATTCTTTGTATGCGCAATCTTCATCTTAACGTCTCTGTTTCTATCTTCTTTTCTCATTTGGAAATACGAAGGATCAAGAAAACGCAAGAAACACGGTGGTGATGATGATCAAAGCTGTGAACTAACAACACTCAATGGAGTTGTATATGATGATGAAACTTGGAACACTTGTGTGAAAGATATTCATCCTAATTGGTTATTAGGTTTTCGTGTTTTCGGTTTTGTTGTTCTTCTTGGACTTATTTCTGGTAATGCCATTGCTGATGGAGCTGGCATTTTCATCTTCTACACACAGTGAGTTTTCATTAAAGAGTTTTTAGTCATTACTTAACATTCTTACATCATTTGTTCTCTGATTAATGTTTGATTGGTTCTTTATCAGATGGACTTTCACATTAGTCACAATTTACTTTGGGGTATGGCTTTTCTTCACCTTATCATGGTATACTAAACATGCTTTATCATTCATCACATTCAGTTTTTTTCTATATAAACTATAACATCTACATAAGATTAATACACCATTAACGTGTTATTAGATGTGTTTCTATGTGTAATCTAAGAGTTTGATGCAGCTTGCAGCATTGGTGTCCATATACAGATTTAAATCTGGTGATAACGATGAGAGCAGAGTTAGTATAGTAGATGAAGAGCAAGGATCGTATAGACCTCCTATGGATGGCGAAAACTCGAATGTGTTTAAATCTTCAAATGGACATGATAGAGATAATATGTCTACACGTCAAATTGCAACTACATTGGGTTACATTCATCAGATTCTTTTTCAAGTAAGTCTTCTTGGTTTTAAGTGTCAGTTCTCATCATAAATTTCTCTGTTTCTAAACATGTCTTTTTTGGATTTGTAAGACATGTGCAGGAGCTGTGTTGCTTACTGATGGTGTGTTTTGGTTCATTATTTACCCTTTTCTCACATCCAAAGATTTCAATCTCGATTTTGTAAGTTTTAACCACGATTTATAAGTTTTAATGTGACTCGCACAATCGGTTGTCTCTGATTTTCTTGATGCTAAAATTTGAACAAAACATTTTATACTGCAGTTCATTGTGATTATGCACTCAGTCAATGCTATTTTCCTCCTCGGCGAAACTGTCTTGAATTCTCTGGTTAGTTTTTTAAGCTTAGTCAACATAAAAACATGATGATGAGGATTATAGTTTTGAGGACTTTAATGATGATTTTTATGTATCCAGCGATTCCCGTTGTTTAGGATTGCGTATTTTGTGGTATGGACTGGCATATTTGTGCTATTCCAATGGATTGTTCATGCTTGTGTCTCCTTCTGGTAATCTTTTTTTTACATTGTTCTGAATGAACAGATTAGTTTTAATGCTTAGGCTATATATATAGAGGTATGTGTATAAAAAATGTGATATCTCTGTTTGTGTAGGTGGCCTTACCCATTCTTGGATTTGTCATCACCCTATGCTCCTTTATGGTACTCTACACAAACTCATTTCTTAGATCAAGTATGAAAACTTGTGCCACTAGAATTTAGAGATGAAACTACAAATTTTGTTATTAAAATGAATCTTGATCTTGGATGGATTTGGACTACAGAGTAATGTTTTTAACTGATGTTGCAGGTATGCGGCTGTTGGATTGATGCATGTACCATGCTTTGGAATCTTTGCTTTGATTGTGAAGTTGAAATACATGTGGCTCTCAAGATGTTTCTCACAAGGACCATAGTAACAAATAGCATCTATACTTAGAAAGGTTACAAGAGTCTCTCATGTTCAACAAAAAAGAAATTCACAGACTCTCTTGTACAGATTCAGTTTCTCTCCTGATTTCTGTATAAATTATTTTTTGTAAATTACATTTAAAGTTCCTTTTGAAGGAACATATTATTCACTTAGCTAGCAAAAAACAAACAAATTTTTAGACTATTATTTTGATGCTTAGTGTTTGCATTGTGTGATATTCATTTTGTCGCATATTATGCAATAAAAGTACTCCATACGTTTTAAATTAAGTGTTGTGTAATATACTATGGTATAATATTTTTGTTTCAAAAAAATTGTCGATTAAGATTATTAAAATTTCAGCTATGGTATCATTCCAGTAAATTGAATATCTAATATTTTCTTCTCATTTCGCGTAATTTTTTTGTAACGATCATTTACTCGAGAGCAATCAAAAGCATGGTATACTATATTTAGTTAAATAAACTGTTTCAGACTTCAGTGTTAATCAAATCTGGTTTTGAGTGTTATTGGTTCGCAAACAAAAATATAAGCAAAAAAGGCCAGTAGTCCCACGGTCAAGATTCTTCAGACATATATTGGACCGGATTTTAATTAGTGGGAGAGTAAAAGTTCCACAAATCCAAAATTTTAATTAGATAATGAATCCTGATAAACTAATTCATATCATGTTTTTTTCCCAATCATATTTAAAACTTGAACTTTTTTTTTCTTCGCTAATAACAAAACTTTATATTTTTAGAAAATTGGAAAATGAGGTAGTTTTTATTTGTGATTTAAGTAGTTTTATGTTTTAATTTATAAAATATATAATTTTCAGAGTAGTTTTCAATTTAGTACTTCTTATTTTTTTCTTACAACTATCCTACTACATATTTTACAAATTAAAACTTAAAACTACATAAATCACAAAGAAATAAAAAACATAAAAATTATCGAGTTTAAAAAGCACCCTATATTTTATAATTCTATCCAAAATTGGCAAGGGCAATCGAATATTCATGAAAAATAATAATAATAAGAATAACAAATAACAATGACCACTTTGACAGTCGCTGTCTGAGATGAGATTATTAACATTTTTGTCGTTGAACCGAATCTTCTTGTACATCTAAATATTATCTTGCAATATATAATAGCCAGTTTTTTTTTGTCTAAAGGAGAATTTATGACCACTTGAACAAATAATTATTTTAATATTTAGTGGACAAAATTAAAACAAAATCTCTTCGCACTAATTAGATGATACATAATGGAGATAATAGTGAATTAGTGATATGATAATAATAGTCTTATAGGTCAGTTGTAACTTGTAAGTGATTTTAAGAAGGTAGACGTGGGCCAAAACGATTAATCCTTCGTCCATCTACTTAAGCTTTATCAGTGCTTGAAATTGGAATTAATGATTGTGCCAAAAGTACATAAAATCTATCGATATAGATATAATACAAGTAATTAAAAGTAAAATAAAGATGTTAGAGACCTTTGAAAGCGTACCATAAAATTATATTAGGGGTTTAATTTATGTATTGACTAAACTCTACCACCATTCTATATTTATATATGTGTAATCACTGTAAACAACATTATTATAGTTTATGCATTGACTAAAATAAGGTGTATTAGTTTTTTAGCTCCTTTTAAACCTGGTAGTGGTTGTGATGTGTAAGCTCTCCCCAATGAAAAAAAAAGTCAGCTAGTAATTGCACTTTTGGAATATTAATTAGTTAGGCTTATGATTATAGAAATAGTTGCTATAGCTATATAAATTGAGTCAAACTCGAAGATAAACAAAATTGTGCCACGTTAATGAAGAAAGATTATCTTTTGTAATCTTTAATCTGGCGTAATTAAATAGAACTAACTTTCCACAAATTAAAGTATCTTTTGAGTTTTGATCTCACCCGCACAGTTGGAGCCCAATATATTGTGCGGATAGTTGACTCAACTCAATTTTTATTTAAAGTTATTAGATTTTTTCTGTATATGTAATTAATCAGTCTTTTTTTCAGATGTAAACCAACATTAGATTAGTGTCAGTGGCAGAATTATAGGTATAAATTTCTAAATGTAACGTTTCGAATTTCTAAAGTAAACTTCCGAATTTTTAAAAGATAACAGAAGGAAAGACAAAATTTATATTTGTTGGACCACAGACGAAACGCAAAGGACCACTTCAGAAGAAACATTTGAAAACAGAGAAAATAAGTGAAACATAAACACTTTGCATCAGGATGCTTGATATTGTTTTGTTCATGCATGCCCACGACATCCCCATATCATTGGAATAAAAATAAGAAGTCAGTGAGCTAAACAGTCATTTATAATAAGCTGGTTTTCTCGTCAACAGCAATTACAAACAAAATATCTATCTTATTTCAAGAAGATTAACCAGAAATCTCTTTGTAAATCTTGTGTATTTATGTATGTAATAATTTTTTTTAACAAAAAAAAAAATCTTGTGTATTTATTTTCGAGCCACAGCGGGTGATGTTATCGCTTGACTACATTAAAATATGCATACAAATTGACTATATATAGGTATTTATAATTATTGCATATTTAGGTCTTCAATTAAAATAATAATATTACGTGAAAAACAGATTATTATAACCTTTATTAAAAAGGATTAGAAGGTTAGAATTATTTTTAATTTACTATATATATATATATATTTACTATATATATATATATTTTTATTTATTTATTATAAATAGATGATGCTCATGGTTGCTGTTCCGATAACTATTCTTTTCCACTGTTTCAAGCTGCATTTCACAGGATTATTCCTCAAGATATGC
>VBRH01000344.1:3184-15535 GCA_014578085.1 Cardamine resedifolia | reverse complement strand
TTTTTTTTTTTTTTTGTTAAAAGGGTTGAAACTGCTCCAACTTCTCTTGTTGAATGAACCATTTTTTTTGAGGACGAAATTTTTAAATAAACCATTTATACTACTTTCACAATAAGTGTCATTATAGGATTAAGGGGATGATTGGCATAATACTTTAAGGACTTTATTTTATTGTAGACATTAAAAAAAAAGTTTTTTTTTCACCTATCAAACTGTTTTAAAGTTTTAAAAGTCTATCTGCCATTTTTCTTCTAAAGCTTTGAATGGTAGTAGTTTTTAGATAGTTTTTGGTTTTTGACTTTCCAAAAACCATTTAATTAGCCAATCAAAATTATTGTTAAACTGGTTTCCCTAGAAAATAAGGAATCTAGATTTTGGTGGTTTTTTTAAATTTCTAAACAAAATCCAAAAACTACTTTGATGAGATTTTGGGTTTGGATTGAACTATTTATTTTTTAAAGTTTCTATTTATTTATTTATTTATTTTTTTGCAAAATCTAAAAACTAAAAATCAAGATCCAAAATCTAAAAACCACTTAAAATCCCCGAGCCATTCATAGTCTAAAGCCATAAAATTGTGACTTTTAGAAAACTTTGCAATATTAAAAAAGAAAAAAATCTATTTTTTAATTATTTTCTCTACCCCAAAAGCTTTAAAACTCTTTTAAAAATAATTCTTATTTTATTTTCAAATAATTTTAACTGATTAATGTTTATTTTATTTTTTTGGTTCTTTTGAGATCAATTTCTCTTTGTAAATTGTCAAATTTATTTAATTTTTCAAAAAATATTTAATGTAAATGTTTCTATAATCTTTTTACCAATCAAACTTATATGGGCAGTAAAAGTTTCTACAGTCTTCAAAGTAACAGTCTTTACAGCAAAAATTTTAACAGCCAAAAGTCTATCGTCTTCAAAATAATAGTCTTTACAGCAAAAGTTTTAACGGCCAAAAGTCTACAGCGAAAGCCAACAATAACAGCCTTACCAATCGGCCCATAAGTTCTATCTCTCTTAATAAATGATACCTATAAAAGAAATGTTAATAGTATTTCTCAATGTGTGAAAATACTACATTTATAATGAAACTGAGGGTCTAGTTGGCAATCAACTAGACTACTACTCTTATTATTGGATAAATTGCACCTAAGAGTCTTACATGTGAAGTCAGTGTTGTCCGGTGTGTTCATCTCACATGTACAATATCACTTGTGTGCTTATTTTTTACGAACCTATCTGTATTAGTAAACCAACGAAGTGTCTTGATCAGGTCAAATGGTTGGATTTTGTGTTTCTTTAGCTAGAAAAGGCTAAAACATATCTCGGGTAGATTTCAAGTTCCAATAATCTGAGCTCATGCGCATGGAGGTTATAATTGGGCATAAAAAATTGTTTCATGGCCAAGTGGCTTGTATTTTCTGCATGTTGTGGTTAATGTGTTTGTCGTCTTGTAATCTTGTTGGAATTTTTACGAGAGTAAATAAATGATTGAAATGCATTAACACACTTGGTCATCAATTTCCTGATGTATTAAACTTTCTGTTAACTTCTTAGTCGTCAATTGTTTTCTTACAAACTTACAAACTTAGTCGTCAATTGTTTTCTTACAAGCAGCCCAAAAATGGCAATATAGGTTTTTCTTAAAGGGCTGCTTTAGTTGCCTTGTGTAGTTGTTGTAAATTTATATGGGTTAAACCTTTCAAATATGGCAAAAACTTAGATTTTGTTAAGTTTACACTAATATACCAGCCACTTTAGCGTTGTCAGAATTATGCGTGTGTTTTTAGGCTAAGTAAAAAAACCTTCCACTATCTTAGGGATTTTAAATAAATCATTTATTTCTTCATCTCCCACCTGATAAAGAGCTAGCTGGAAAGAAATGGAACTAAAAATTGGGTTTCAGCTTTGACAGGCTTCTTCTTAGCTTGCATGTTCGTGTATGTAGATCAGTAGATATCAAATCAGCTTCGATTGTACTTTGTTAGCGTTGTTTAATTTCTTAAAGTTGTTAGCGTATTTAGTTAATTATAGTTTGCATAGGGAATCATGTCCAAAAGGTTAAAAACAGATCACTTCAGCTTGAATTTTCTAAAGTGGACGAATTTTTAGTTAATAATCTTATTCTCTTTTAATAGTTGGAAGTACAATTAACCTCTTTTGAGTAATATCATGTAAGTTGTTTATTATTGGGTATAATCCGATATATATATATATATATATTACCTTCTGAACATCTTTTGGTGGGCCAATATCTTTTTCTGCTTCTTAACTCTCGAGTAATGAGTTTCTTTTTGGAGGAGGAATTCATCTTAAACTAATTAAAAACTTGTAATTTATTCCTGTCACCTGTAGTTTTCAGGATCACGTGCTTTGGTTTCTTTCCGTGCTAATATGCTTTAAGAATAAACCAATCCTCTTTAGTCCACTGATGTTTGTCATAACAATTAGATTTCCCCTTCTTTTTCTTCGTTCTTGCTGTATATTGCTAAATGACACTCATTTAGGTAAGCATCTTATACTGTTTGTGACACTTGATAAGTTGGTTTAAGCTTCTGCCGTCATGGTAAATCTTAGGCATGGTTTACATTGCTGTTAGGATGTTGTGTTAGTTACAATGAGATCCATACTTAGGTCTGCATTGTTTGTTGCATCCAGTCATGATCGTTTGAGGGAGTCATGTGCATCGTTTTGTATAATCTGCATAAGTCATGTACATACCGATAATAATCGATTCGTAGATAGCATAGTTAGTTCTTTGACAGCAAAAAAACAATGAAAGAGGAACTGGGTGAGTGATAAGCTTGAATTAGAAATCTTTAGACTTTTAAATATCTTAACTAGAAGAAGTTGGAGATAGAAGAAAGGTGCTTGTACATATGGTGGTCGGGTGTGTCACATGGACTCCAGTGGATTCCGCTGGTGGATCCCTCTGTGACTCCCAATCGCAACTCTCTCTCTTTTTAAGCTTTTGTTTTTTTATATGATTTGATTTGATTATAAAGGAAAAGGTCAAAAAAAAGAGAGAGAAGAAAATAGAGGAGAGACATGGGGTTTCACTTATGTACAAAACAATCATCTATGTGACTAATGCTTCACCATTCTCTCTTCCCATCTTTTTCAACTGTTGCTTAGTGGTTGTCATTTGCTCTGTGCGTTTGTTCCCTTGCTGGGCCATGTTATTTCCACGTGTCTACCTTTTTTTGGGAGGTTTATATAAGTCTATTTTTCTTTTCTTATCAGTGCATATATTTTTTTTTACTATGCATTGATATTATGAACCAAATTAGGCTATTAGGTAAAAGAACAAACCAAGTTACTGTTGCACATGCCTTCCTCAACTAGCAAAGGTTTAATGGATGGGTGTGAACTATCTTTTGTCTGATTTTTCTAGGGATCAGCCAGCCAATGTGTCTATAATCTTACATGTCTGATTTTAAGATATACCTTGTATGTTTTTACCATCTCCAACCCCACTCCAAATTCCATTTTGGAGTAAAATCTAACCCTACTCCATTTCTAACTCCAAAATTGTGATCTCCATATTTGGAGTCGTCCATTTCCAATTTACACTAAAATAGATATCTTCATTTTCAACTCCGAAATGAAGTAGGGTTGGAGAAAAACACAACTCTAAAATAGGGTTACTCCATTTTGAAGGGAAAAAAATGGAGATGCCCTTACTCTTGACATTTCTTTGGCACTAATACCTTGGTAATTGTAGGTGTATCTTTCTCTAATCACTACTTGTTGGAAAATTCTAGTACAAATAAATTGACCATTGATTAAGTTAATATTCCCTTAATTAGGCTCCCTCTTTTGGTGGCAGCAACATAGGGGTCAGTATGGTATTTTCTGAGGCATTATGAAAAAGATTCATAATTGTTGGGGAAGCGTTTTTTCCGGGGGGTCACTAAAAAAGGGTCAGAAAGGTGATACGTGTCGTGACTCAGGTGGGCAGTGGTATGCCCCGAGGAGCACTTCAGTGGGCAATGGAAACTAAAACTGTTCAGTAACTGCGACAGTTTTTTTGACTCTGATCAGTTGTGTCTTGTTAAAACCTCGATATTCTCTAGCTATCCTTGTTTTCCCCCTTTTACCCCTAAACCCTTTGTTCTATTCTTTATGCTTTTTTGGCTTTTTTCTTGTTTTAGCCACTTAGCCATTTAGCCGAGCCTACATAGTTTCTTACTGTTAGCTATGTTTGATAGTATTTGCTTAGTGGCAGATATTTGCTTTCTACATTTAAAATTTTACTGCCATACATTCTTCTAATACATTTTATTGATGTTTCACGTATGTTGGATCATACTTGGGAGATAAGCATTGTTGACAATAGCCTCATGTATGAACAGATGATGGTATGGTTTCATCTGACGAGGAATTGAGAGAAGATGATGACGTAGCAGCGCAGGACAGCCAAACAAAAAGTAATGACCGGGCTCTTAAGGACCAGCTGCTGCGTAAATTTGGTAGCCATATCAGTTCATTGAAACTCGAGTTCTCTAAGAAGAAGAAGAAAGGAAAGCTACCAAGAGAAGCTAGACAAGCGTTGTTTGATTGGTGGAATGTTCATTATAAATGGCCTTACCCCACTGTAAGTGCCTTTCTGATTCCACCGTAACCTTGCATGATCTAGACTAACATTTGGTGTGTGTTCGCCTATCTCAGACTCTTTTCTTATGTGTGCAGGAAAGCGATAAAATAGCTCTGGCTGAAGAAACGGGTTTGGATCAAAAACAAATCAACAATTGGTTTATAAACCAAAGGAAACGTCATTGGAAGCCTTCGGAGAACATGTCGTTTGCAATGGACGATTCTAGTGAAACATTCTTTACCGAGGAATGAAAAGAGAGGAGATTGTGCATTGTCATAATGCGTACGGAGTAATTACGGAGTAATTATAATTCTACCATTGTTTCCCCCAAAAAAAAAAAAAAAGGGTAAAATCATTTGGTACATGAGATGTCATCGCAAATGAATGATATTCCTTTGGCCAAAACGTATATAGGTAAGCTTTTGTATTAAAGTTAGTAGCAATATTATGTCACAAATCCTCCATTAGTCCAAAATGATGGCTTCTTTATTTGTGTTGAACCTTACTTAGATAGAACAATGAGTCAACTAATAATTTATTTTAATCAGTTTCTCTTCATTGTTCACAATTAAAACTAGTTTATGTAATCATATGGCTAATGCATCTCCCCAAGGTTATATATATCCTTCCACTCTATTTGTTACTAGATGAAAGATTTGAGTTTTAAGACTCTTTTCAAATATATATCCCTCTCTCAACTATAGGATGTTGCACATGTCATGGAGTACTTCTATTTTGTTATTTCCCTGTGTATTATTACATAAATCAAGATCTTCATATATGATACACAAAATTACTTAATTTCACATCTATTTATATATACTAACTAGCTTGCCTTCTCTCACTGGTTTATACACAAAACTCAACGATGTTTTTAGTTGTTCTTGTACAGTTCTTCAAAAGGCTCTCATTCATCTACCATAGAAGGAACTTTGTGAGACTGTTGCAAGAGATGCACACGCAGCTGAATCTCCATCAGAACCATCTCTAAACTCCATTACTCTTTCATCCATAAACGGAGGATTACTCGGCGATGGCAAGACTTCCTCTTTGTTCTTTAACATATGCAACACTTTCGACATCGATGGTCTTAACGACGGGACCTCTTGAGTACACAAGAGTCCTATTTGAACAACTCTCAACATCTCCTTTTCAATAATGTGACTATCAATCTGATTCTTCCAGTTCAAGTTTGGATCATATATTTCCTCTAACTCTCCTGACTGAAAATGCTTCCATGCCTTCAAAAAAACATAACACCATAATTAGTATGAGAAGTTAATATCTGTCTGACTGTTTCAAGTCCCAATTAGTGTATAACTCACTTCGGTGATCAAACTGTCTGAATAATCCGACATTTTGCTTTTAGTGTTCTGTTTTCCAGTGACAATCTCTAGTACAAGAACTCCAAAGCTGTAGACATCTACCATCTCTGTTAGCTGACCATGTGCCAAGTACTCCGGAGCCATATAACCTCTGCAAGTATTGGATCAGTAAAAACATTTAAGTTTCTGAAGTTACAAAAATCACATCTTTTTAAAGGAATGTATACTTACAATGTCCCTGCAATGGCAGTGCTGATATGACTCTTATCATCCTGGAACGATCTAGCCAGTCCAAAGTCGGCGATCTTAGCTTGAAGCTTTGAGTCCAACAGAATATTACTTGCTTTTATGTCTCTGTGGATAATCTTCACACTCGACTGCTCGTGTAGATACACTAATCCCTCAGCTGTTCCAACGATGATCGCGTATCTTCTCTGCCAGTCTAGTGTTTTTCCTCTGTTCACATCTGCAAAAAGTAAATAATGAAGACAGTTTTGGTGTGATTAAGACATCCAGGATCAGACAAATGAAACTCATCAAATGGTATTTGGTGTTACTTACCGAAGATGAATCGATCAAGGCTCTTGTTCTGAAGGTATTCATAGACAAGGAGACTCTCTGGTCCTGAGCAGCTGCAACCAAGCAGCCTTACAAGGTTCTTGTGTTCAACAGTACTGATCATGTTTACTTCATTGTAGAAATCTGTTGCTCTGTGTCTGTTATTAAAGAATAAACGTTTCACAGCGATATCTCGTCCATCTGGAAGAACACCCTAAATCCACATACATCCCACTAAATCACTCATTTGCTTTATAACAAGTTACATTGTTGCGAAGAGAGAAAGAGGAAGCCATGATAATACTCATACCTTATAGACCGTTCCAAATCCGCCTTGTCCAAGCTTATTCGCGTTGTCAAATGAACCTGTAGCCTTCTCCAATGTTGAGTACTTGAAGTTCAAGCTACTGTCCTTTAAAGTTTTCGCCATTTTCTCAACATCATTTGATCCTGCAAAAGCACCAAAACTCTCTGTAAGAAAAAGAAAAAACACTCAATTCTTCTTTAAACCTATTCATCAGAAACAAGAAACTAGACTGACCTCTTCTCTTCTTCTGTATAGTCCGACGTTTACAGATATAAACACTTATTGCTATTCCAACCATAAAGACAACCACAGAGCTAAGAACTGAAACCACAATCACTACTACAGAGCCTGCAAAAAAAGTTAATCAATACACCAAAATTGTTAGTTATGATCATCATCAAACGAATGCGATTCTATGGTGAGAACATAAAAATGTCACCTTTGGATCTTCCGTTTCTTGGAATCTTGTTCAAGAAATCTTTATCAGAGTACCTAAGGAAACATCCAGTATGAAGCGCACGTCCCTCTGACCATGGCAAACATCCTTTAACCACAGAAGCAGAAGCATTCTCCAAACACTGTTTACAAGAATCAGGACTCAAAGTTCTCCAACAATTAGCCAACACAAACGATGATTCAGACTCAAATTCACCCGCTTTTGCAGACGCACGAGCATACCCTCCATTCACAGGAGCTGCATCAACCGCTTTTCTTAGTCCTTGTCTCACCGCATCACCAAAAGTCGCAGTCTTTCTCGTTGTGTTTCCACATATAATGTTGTCTTCAGGTCCTTTGAATTCGTTATAGAAACTGTAATTCTCAGCTCTCATGAAACATCCATCAAGAAAGATTCTTCCTCCGTTTTGTGGATAACACTTCGGAAGCGTCGTTCGTGCTTCTGCGTAACAGAGGACACAGTCGTTTAAAGAAAGATCTCCATAGCACTGAGCAAGACCGTAGTTAGCGTCTGGTCCTGAACCGGTTAGAGCAACTCCGTAACCGGAAATTTGCACTTGTTGGCTGATTTTTTCCATTGTGGCGACGAAATTTGGGACGTAAGCGGTTGCGTTGTGTTCAAGCAGAGGTGAACATGTTACGTTAACGGCTCGAGCTCTTGCGTCTCCGGTGATTAAACGGAGTGATGAAAGAAGAAAGATCAGAAGACATGGAAGATACAGAGGATGAAGATGAGTTGATTCTTTCTTCATTTTTTTTTTGGTTAATAGATGAAAGAGATCTTAGTTTTTCAGATCAAAGGTTTTGTGTTCTGTTCTTGAGAAGGAAGAAAGATTAGATTGAGAATTGGAATGATGAAACTGAAGAATTTGTTAAGAGAGAAGAATTTTCAACAGTTTGACTTTTTTGATATAATGGGTTTGTATTATCAGTCAACTCAATTTGCTGTCTCTTTTTTTCTCTCAACAGATTAGTCAATAAAGTAAATGAGAGATTTTGGATATCTTCTTTAGTCTTGGATTCACATTTACTTGGCCAAACCAAAGTTGCTCGGTAATGTTGAAGTCATTGTCTTCATTCAAATAGTTGTCGGTTTTCATAAACTTAGAAACGGTGGACCACCCATTAAACGGTGGCTTAATTAGACATTTTAGAGAAATCTCTTTAACAGATTTCATTTATCATCTTTCATTAAACACCACATGGTCCTATCGAGAATTCGACATCCCTCCCAATAAATTCAGTTTTCTGAATATTTTAAGTGGAAAAAAAAAACAAAGACTTCACATGTCCATAGTGCGTATAGTGTTAGCAAGACGACATTCTTGACCAAGAGCAATAATAAAAAAAAAAAGAGTAAGACGACATTCAAATTATAAGATTTAAGAAATGGCAAATGGATAATATATCTGACGTTAGTGTACTTTTAAATAAAGAAATAGGATGTATGGTTGGGTGATAGGTTTATTTGGTAAAGGTACAATAAAAGTTATAGAAAATTGTAAAAAAAAACAAATTACCGTTTACAAGTTGCCATTGTAAAGTTTTGGTCAATATATTGTCAATTACAAAAGAAATGAGAACACTGAGAAGTGGTTGGACATTCAATGCTAAAAACGATACTATAAATAATGTTGAGCAGAAAAACGTAACATATAATTATGTTTTAACGTGACCAGAAATGTTGTACATCTCAATTCAAAAGCGACTTGGGAAAATATAGTAATTCAAAAGCGACTTTGATTTCTTGAGTATACCCTTATCGATGGTTTTAATCGATTTTTTTTTTTTTTTTGCATTAGTGGTTATTGTAGTTTATTTTTGTTAAAAAAACACATTTTGACTTTACTATTTGGTGATGTTAAACGCAAGAAATCTGTTGATTCGTTTAAAATAGACTCGAGAGTTTTACGCCAAAACCGTATAATAGATTATAAATAAACAAAGCTATTGAATTGTAAACCATATCACTTAGACTAAACCGAAATCTGTCCTCACTATGTGAGCTCTACATTGTTCACTTCCTAGCTTATATGACATTATCGTGGCTCATACGTAACACTCAATTAATTTTGTATCTCAATTTATGTACATACCACACAAGATGATTTCGAATCAACACAAAAATATCGTAATATAACACGATCTAAAAGCTCATCTAGGCTCAAAGAAACTCGAACTCTCAGTTATGTAACTCCTTGACCCCGAAGACTGAGACTGATCCGTCGTAGGAGTCATCATCATCTTTCTCATCTCTACTACACTCCCTGGATTAAGAAACGGCGGTTGCGTTGGCGTTTGAATCTCCAAACTACCTTTCATCATTTTCACAACCGCAGACATCGCAGGCCGCTGATCAAACGCTGCTTGAACGCAAAGCAGCCCGATTTGAAGCAAATGCGACGCTTCGATCTTGTTGATGTTATCCCCCAAAACTGGATCCACTACCTCTACCACATCGCTTGTTCTGTACAAACTCCATACCTAAAATATGTTTTCAAGATTCAAGAAAAGGGTTTGAGCTAAAATCAATCCATCTCAAGAAAATGTTAATTAACTTTTAAGAGAATTATTTACCGTTTGTAGGATCGAACTCGCGTCTTGTGAGAAGGCATTGTTACGTCTTCCGGTTATAACTTCAATCATAAGAACTCCAAAACTGTAAACGTCTGCTTTCTCAGTTAGTTTTCCTCGTACTACATACTCTGGCGCCATGTAGCCTCTGTTTCCACAAGTGAGTAACTTCAGAAACACACACCAAAATCCAAAAATTGGTGAAAATATAATTGAGTTTTGAGACTTACAGTGTACCGGCGATGGCTGTGCTGATATGACTCTTGTCCTCTGGAAACAATCTAGCCAAACCAAAATCAGCGATTCTCGGAGTAAAATCATCTTCCAAAAGTATGTTACTCAGCTTAATATCTCTATGTATGATTCTTAGATTCGACTCTTCGTGTAGATACGCCAATCCTTCTGCTGTGCCAAGTAAAATCTTGAATCTTTTCGCCCAATTCAACGGTGGAACATCTTTTCTTACTGAACCAAAAAAAGAATTAAGTAAGAACACAGATCATTAAAAGTCCATTAAGACATGGTAACCCTAAAAAAGGTTTAGGATTGAGAACAAACAAACCAAAAAGATAGTCGTGGAGGCTTTGATTCGCAATGTATTCATAGACCAAAAGGCTCTCAGGTCCAGTTATGCTACACCCCAAGAGCTTCACAAGGTTCTTGTGATTGACTTGGCTTATTAAATTGACTTCGTTAAAGAAATGATCAACCCATTGCTTTGTGTTGAAGAACAGTCTCTTTACTGCAACAGTCTTACCATTACTAAGAACTCCCTATTCCACACAAAAATAGGGTAAATAATTAACCAATTGAAGAGTATGAACATCTAAAGAAGAAGTTTGGATAATAAGAACATAACTTACCTTATAGACAGAGCCAGATCCTCCTTGTCCTAGCTTATTTTTGTCGCTGAAGTAATCGGTGGCTCTCTCGAGATGCTCATAGGAGAAACAGAGATTAGATTTGTTCGCAAGCATGAATAGTGACCCTAGTTGCTTCTTCTCTACATTACATTACACAAGAAAAACAAATCTTTGTTAAGATCAAGACTTTAAAACTTTGCTATAACCACTCAAACTCAAACTCCAATACTAATCTGTTTCTGGACCAATTTGAAACATTCAGAAGTCACAAACCTTTTTGCTTCTTGACGCGTTTCTTTCTATACAAGAAACCAACAGCAGAGACCAACAGAACGAAAGCCACAACCGAAGATGTCACCGCCAAAATCACACCCACATGTTTATGGCCTGATTAACAAAAATGTTGATAAATCAATCATATCCCTTGACATTCCATAAATCTTACAACATATACTAAAATTTAACCACATTTCAAAGCTTATCTACTTACCACCATTACCATCTGATGTAGAATTTCCAGAGTTATTATAAAACTTCTGAGTAGAAAATCTCATATAACAACCAACGCTAAGAAATCGACCTTCTTCATTAGCCAAACAAGAACCAACCCCCATAGAAGCTTTACTTAAACACTCAGCGCAGCCACTACGATTAAGTGGCTCCCAACACTGAGCTAGACCATGAACCGTCACGTTACGTCTCTTCACAAAACCAGCGTAGAAACCATTGTTTCTCACCGCCTCCACACTCATATTCCTCACTAACTCCGCAGCGTTATCCCGGAATACCGTCCGGTTTACTCCGGTTATCTCCTTGGGAGCACAAATTGTCTGGTCTTGTGAGCTTAAAGTCTCGTTAAAGAAATTATAGTCGTCATACCTAAACAAGGATGAAATCGACACAATCAAACACTATAATCAAAAAAAAAAATTTCAGATTTTACTGCGATTGAAATGAGTGTGAGTGAGGATCAAACCTGATGTAACAGCCATCAGAGAAGACTTGACCACCTCGAGTACCTTTTTGGAAAGGTAAGCAAATAGGGACTTTAGCTTTGATCTGAGCGAAACACAAGTCACAATCTTTCTTATCAAGATCCTTCATACACTCTCCATAAGCATAGACTGTTAAATTTCCGGTACCGTTGACCACTTGGCCGTAACCTTTAGCCTCCACGAGTGGAGAAATGGCGTCCATGGCGCCGAGGAAAGTGTTGACGAATAGACTTCTCTGCTGCGGCGACGTAGTTCTGTTGCTGCATATCTGAGCCGTCGTCTCTCCTCTAGAATCTGAAACCGCAGTGTTTAAGAGCAAACCCAGAAGAAGAAGAAGAAAAGTTAGAAGATGTACGAAGGAAAGAGAAAGAATCGCCATCTGGGTTTAGTGTTTTAGGATCTTTGCTCTGTTTTTTTTTTCGTCTTTCAACGGATTTGGTAATAGAGAGACAAAGGAAGGATTTGGGTTTAGTGTTTTTGATCTTTCCTCTGTTTTTTGATCGTGCGATCGAGAAGTTGTAATTGAATTTGATTGTGGTTGTTGAGTGGTCAAACTGAGAAATCCTAAAATTTTCCAGTTTGAGTTTTCCTCTTGTAAGAGAAGTCAACGAGAGACTTTTGTCATGATGATTCAATGAAAGATATCTATATATATATATATATATATATATATATCTAT
>VBRH01000343.1:126019-139389 GCA_014578085.1 Cardamine resedifolia | reverse complement strand
TTTTTTTTTTTTTTTTAGATAAGATTACTCATCGTAGACTCTCTCAATGTTCGATGTACAAGGAGACTCGTGTTTTCTTTTCTGTTCTTTTTAAAAAAAGTTTTTTTTTTTTTACTTTTTCTTGTTTTTCATCTAGTCTATATAATTTTTTTTAACTTAAACTTAAGAAAATCTCTGAGAGACACCAGATTGGTCTTCCTAAGTGTCCATATGCATAAATGCATGTTGTTATTTTTCAAAAGATCTATCAAGTTATTTTCGCAATAATAGGAGAGGACTTTATAAATAAAATACTGGTCCAATATATTTATAGACGTTGTGCCACAAATAAAATTTGAACTTTTTTTCATTTTTCTGGGCTGTAAATTACCTAAATATTTTTTTTTTCTTTTTCTGGGCTGTAAAATCACCTAAATATTTTTTTTCTTTCACTACCCTACATTTTATAACGTTTTTTCATAAGTTGCATTAGAAAAAAAATGGACGCGTAGGTCATTAGGCCCATGTAATTTTGTTAGGCCCAATAGGTTGATTCATATATATACTTTTAAAAAGGGTCCTTATTTTCAGAATCAGCATACTCAGAAAGCTACGTTCTTCGTTCGCTCCTCGTCGTCGAACGTAATCAACAGAGAAGACAAAAGATCCGATCGTCGTTGTTTCAATCCTCACTCTAATCAGCTCGTAAGCTCTCCAATCTCTTCGTTTACCTTTGGCGTCTTAGGGTTTTTCGTTTCTTCGTTCCGATTTGATCATCAGGTTCCATAGAATCTCCGATCGGTTGCTAAATTATTGGTTTCCGGAAGTTTCAATTAGTTTCGATCTCTTTGGGTGAAATTTGGTTAGGGCTATAGAGTGATGATTGTTCTTATGCTTCGAATTTGTTCTGATGAATGTGATTTCTATGAATTTTGCAATTGAAATTGATAATGTCAATGTTGATTTGTGAGGTAGAAGAAGGATGATTGGGTTATTCAAAGTGAAAGAGAAGCAAAGAGAAGAATCTCAAAATACAAACAGAAGAGGAGGAGCTTCTTCTGTCAAGAAACAATCTCCTGGTGAACTTCGTCTTCACAAAGGTTTTCTTATCTTTCTTTCTTCTCTAAGTTTTTTATTTTTTCTTTTTTCTTTTGATCTTTGTTCTGTTTCTGATGTTGAACAAAACTGTAAAAATTTATGTGGATTTTAGTGTTCTTCAAGTGTTGTAACTATAAGGCATTTTAGTGGTTTTATATTGTAATCTAGTTGGTATAACTGAGAATCTCTTCATTGTGTGTTTCGATCTTTCTTCTCTCGGTTTTTTTTTAAAATATATTTTTGCTTTTTGATCTTTGTTCAGTTTCTGATGTTGAACAAATTATGAAATTTCTGTAGAATTTAGTGTTATTCAAGTGTTAGAACTATAACGTTTTGTTTTTTATTGTGCATAGATATATCAGAGCTGAATCTGCCAAAATCGTGTTCGATTTCTTTCCCTAACGGAAAGAATGACTTGATGAACTTTGAAGTAACCATTAAACTCGATGAAGGATATTACAAGTGAGTATACAAAATCTTCATCTTTGTTCTATTTTTATATTTTGGTCTCTGAATCTTGCTCAAACATACACACTCATTTGTTCTTGTTTTATCGAAAAACAGGAATGGTAAATTTGTTTTCACATTCCAAGTCTCTAATGTGTATCCACACGAAGCTCCAAAAGTTAAAAGCAAGACCAAGGTTAAGCTTTATCCAATCTCTGAAACGTTTGTCTTTCTTATATGATTATAAGAAAATGCTTGAGGAGGATGTCATTGTTTTAGGTGTATCATCCAAATATCGATTTAGATGGAAATGTTTGTCTGAACATCTTGCGTGAAGATTGGAAACCGGTTCTCAACATAAACACTATTATCTACGGTCTTTTCCATCTCTTCACGGTAACATATCTCCTCGACTGATAGATACTCGTTTGATGTTACTCCCTTGGGGCCTTCTTAGCTTAAGTTTTTTTGTTGGTTTGTTTTTTCACATAGGAACCCAATCACGAGGATCCTCTGAACCATGACGCAGCTGCGGTTTTAAGGGATAACCCGAAGATGTTCGAGGCTAATGTCAAGAGGGCAATGAATGGTGGCTATGTTGGCGAAATCTCATTCCCTCGCTGCATCTAGTTGGACCTCTGGTTCAGTGTCTAAGCCATCTTCTTCTTCTCAAGAAACTTGTTTTGTCTGCTCTTGTACATTGGGATCAAGTGATCTTACTTTTTAGGTATTTTTCTGATTTTTTTTTTTAAATTCATTCAAGTTTAAGTCGTCACTCGTCACCCGTCACCATTCATAACCAAATTAGCATTAGCATCGATTTTTATGATTATTATGAACCGGAAAGGTATCAACTATCAAAATTATTTATGATTGGATTATATAATATCAAACAAAATTTCCATAAACAATTGGGCTATGGTCCCTAATTTGGGCTCTTAAACATTTGGGCTAGGTCCTGTAATATTATTTATTCATTTTCAATAGAACAAATCTTAAAAAAGAATAAAGAGGTTCCACACCAACCTCTAAAAATTTTCATAAAAAAAGTACACGATTGATCGTGTTTATGGAAAATTGCACACACTAGTTGTTTTGTTTTCTAGAAAACAGATACACAAAATGACTGACATGCTTCCATATTAGATAAACGCTTACAAATCTATATGGAAGATGGTTATATTTTGAAACAAGATTTGTAAAAGCCATCCACATTGATTTTGTTTTTGTCAACAAATCATCCACATATATTGGTAAATTTTATCTAACAATTATAACAATTTATTCCTACTAATTTTCGACGAATCCGATTTTTGTGTGGTCGAAAATAGGTCAGAGTATAATTAGTTTGTGTATTTTTCCATAAATACGAAAATTTCCTATAGTTTTATGGAATTTTTTAAAAGTTAGATAGTCAATTTGTTTAACAGAAATTTCTCTTGTGTCAATATTTTTTTAATATTTTAGGCTGTCATACAAATGTACTTCATCCGTTTATAAATAAGTATCGTTTTATGATTAATTTTTTGTTTTATATTGAATGTGATTTTAAATTTTCAATACAAATGTTTGATAAAAGTTCCAGTTTTATCCCTAATGTATTAACCAATGTTTAAAAAATTGTTAGGTGGTAATTAGACGCTCAATAAGGGCCTAGAGCCTAGACGGTTAGACGGGCCTAGGCGTTAACAAATTATATATATATATTTAATATAATTTTATATTTATATAATAATTTGATATATAGAAATAATGTGAAATGTTTTTTCTTTCGAAAAAGTATTTAAAAAAAAACTGAACATGTCTTATTCCAAATTCAAATTAAAATACACCTTATAAACTTATCAAATTAAACAAAATAATCTTCAATAATAGTATAAGGTAAAATAAAAACTAAACGTTTTAGAAAAAAAAAATCAAAATTAAACTAAATATTTAACCGGACGATTTGGCCGATTTGAACCGATTTAACCGATTTAGACTGAATTAGAGTGCCTAAACCAAATTAACGATCTGATTAAATGATTTTAAGAAAATTGGGGCTTCCAAATATAAATAGTTGCCTAGGTGGCGCATAGCCCAATTTTTAGAACATTGGTATTAACCAATAATTTTTTAATAAACTATATTATTGAAAGGTAAAACAGAAAATTTAATTGTTTCCTTAATCCATGTGGAAAACAAAACAATACTTATTTATAAATGGAAAGAGTATAAATTTCTAAAAGATATAATATTCCAGAAAAAAGGATATGATGACAAAATTTTATTTCGAATAAGATATGAAAAACAAAAAAACTATGATATGAGCTACTACAACTAGGGAAACAATTATGACGAGCATAACATTAATTCTCATACCATCTCTACTTCCCTTGAACTAATAGCTCTATCGATTTTACGATCTTTCTGAAAAAGAAAATGCAATGGAGTGTAACAAAGACAACACAATCCAAACGGGACAGCCATCATCCACATGATCCCTTTCGACAACGCCTCAGCCTCATGACCAGAGTCTATAATTTGATCCATTTTTTTAGCGTCAAACCCAAAAAGTTTCTCCGACATAATTCCAACCAAAGGCGCACCAAATGATGCAAAAGTCACTTCGAGTGAACGATCAAAGGCATAGACCATGGTTCGATGATTAGGAGGAACAATCTCAGCTAATATTGGAGAGTTAATAGCTGGTCCACACCAAGTTATCGTGAGACCCATTAGAAAGAGAGTGACCAAGAAGATGTAGTAACTGTTAATGGACTGTGGGATTATTCTTAGTAGAATAATGGAGAATATAGCTCCCATGAAAACGCTGAATTGTGCGCAAATCAATCTGCCTGAGTTTGGAAACATACGAGACATTTTGTCTGCAATTATTCCTCCCACCAAAGATCCTATTGCTTGTCCGGTCGTAAATATTCCATTCATGATCGCTGCCTGATTATGATCAAAACCTGAAAATACAAAAAAACAAAAGTTTGGAAATTGTGAACATTTTTTAGTTTGTTTATTTAAGTTAAGAGCATATATATGTTTTATAAAAATGGTGTAGAATAAGGTAAAGTTGTATGTTATTATGTTTTTAGAATTTTTCTGTCATAGTCTAGTAACAAATATTTGGTTTAATTTGTTTCAACTTTTAGGGGTCAAGGATTTATTGAACCATTTACTTAAAATATGTTATATTATATGTTTGGTTTTAGTTTTGTGTATATATAAGAATGGAACATACCAATGAGTTCGAACCACATCGTCCAGAAAACCATAGCATTCCATGGCACCGAACCAATAATACCCTGGAATACGATGATCTGAAATGTTCGCAACTTGGCAACATCTTTTATCGCCACCCACGAATCCTTCCAAGCCAAAGAGCTCGAACTCTCCATTGTTGTAGCATCATTGTTTTCATCTCTACAAAACCACACATGACTAACTCAAAACTAAGAAAATAAGCAAAATCGCCTTTTTAATCATATTATTAGTATGCAGAGCCGACCCTGATAACCTCATTTCCGCCTCATGCGGTTTTTACCAATAGAGCTAGATGATATTTTCTATTTAAAATTGGCCCCTAAAATATATAATCATCTTCCGCTCCCAAACACATGTTTCACTTGCTTCTATTCAGGGCCGACACTTTATATATGTAATCAAGAATGTAGAGATTTATATATTACGTACCGATCATGATGATCATCGTTATGGACAATGATGCTACTAGTCTTCTTTTCCCTCGGATCAGTGACAAAGAAGAAAACAAAAATACCGTTCATCGCACTCATCGTTGCACACAATATAAAGGCACATCTCCAACCAGAGATGCCAAAGAAATTATGACCAGCCATGATTGTTGGCACGACCGTTCCACCTATGCCTCCAATCGTACCAATGAGATTCCATAAACCAAAACCAAAACCTCTCGAACTATCCTTAAAGCTATCCGCAATTATCGACTGAAGCACTGGATAAACTATTGCATGTCCAACCCCATTGAATGCTACACCAAGGATAACCTAATCCAAGAAACAAGATCAAATCCCAATCAAACATATATATTATATATAATTAACTATTTAGCCATTATACGTGTTTGGGTTACGTTTGAGTAAAAGTTACTAAGGTAACAAGGTTTGCTCCTCATATAGGTGTGGGAGGGTGCGACGGTTGTGCCCGTTGGAAATACCTATATATATATAATATAATATTGGGGCTTCTACGAATCTAGACACGGCCGTTACTCTGAACTTTATTACAAAAGCCAAGACTGTAACAGAAAAACGCTTGAAATTATATGTTTTTGTATTTTTTTTCGGGTAATTAATTAGCTTAAAGTTAAAAATATAATCTCCAAACAATACGTTAATGGAAGAAAAAAACCTGGATGAAGTAGCGGCTGACTCCACTTGCAACAGTTGATGAGACCCAAAAGAAGCTACCGAATGCAAAAACTGTTGGACGATCATAGCTAATGGCAAATAAACCTGCTAAAGGTGAGGCAAGTCCTTGAACAATGTTTCTTATAAAAGAGAGAAATCCAATATCAGATAGATTCGCATGAAACGCTTCTTTCAATTCTTTTGCAGTTGAAGGAATGAGTTTTTCGTCTGCTCGTTGAATCATTGTCGCTAAATTGATGATAATGAGAGAAATAGAGATTCCATAGATGGTCCCTGTTCTATGAAGATTCGGTCAAACACACAAAACAACAACATTGTAAGAAAGATATGAAGAACAAAAAAAAGATATGAAGAAATGAGAAACATGTGGTTTGTTTATTGACATTTTAATCGAGTTTCTTCATTTGGGGATTATAATTGAATATCAATAGAGGTCTTAATTAATACTAAGAAAGTGAGTAATTAAAAAGTGAAACTTGCTTACTTCATTTTCATGGTTTTTGTATGAAGACGACTAGTGAAGAAGAAACGAAGAAGACAATTTCTCGCTGGACTGGAGGTGATTTTTTAAGAAAACAATATTTTCAAAGTAACTACTATTATAAAAATATGTAAAGGGACTGTACATTATATATAGACTTATGGTTGAATTTGTTTGACTATGATAATAGTCCACTTAACAAACAAAAAATGACACGGGAAAGAAAGAAGTAGGAGGATCTTTTATTGTTTTTGTTTTTGTTTTCTACTTATATTTAGGTTCGAATAATAATCACAAAGAGAGAAATATTTAAAAAAATAAAGGAAAAATATCTAGTAATATTTAAATTTCGAGTGAAAACAAAAATCAGCTGGATATGATTTAAATTTTCTGAAAAGTCATGTTTCTAGATTCTACTAAATTTTGTTGATTATAAAATTATTGATGTGAATATTAGATTTTTATTTGAAATTCAAAAAGTTGTGGGTCATTTCATGCTTTTTCAAAGATTTTTACTACCAAAAAGTTAGAAAAGTTAATTAGTTAAAATATGTATTTAAGTATACTTTTAATTGTTTAAAAATAAGACATTGATATATCTGTATAATTATATAAGAAAATTATAATATTTAAAAACTGTACACCAAAAATAATAATTTCTTGGGATAAATTTACATTTTTTTCTTTTTCTTTTTAAATTTACGTTTTAGGCTTAGGCGAATTACTTAGGGATACATCATTGGTTTTTTTACCAAATATGCCACATGTTCCCTTGAACTTTTTAGATCTACATTTTATGTCTCTGTCTTTCAAATCTGCAATTTTGTTGTGGCAGATGTGTTGATGAAAAGACTAAACTACTCTTCCTTTTGTTCAATGAAATGTTGATGGACAAGAATATCAACCAAACAAACACATATCTGTTCGAGATGGACAACAATTTTGTTGCGACTTACAAAATGTATGTGACTGTTTGTTAGATATTCTTCAAAACCCAGAAATCCATAAATAGATTATGGATACTAAACTCAGAAATCCATAAATATATAAACTGAAAATCCAGAAATCCATAAATCCATAAAATGAAAACGCCATAAATCCATAAACATTTATCAATGTTGTGGACAAAAAAAACAAATAAAAAAATCTGGGTTAAAAAACTGGAAACAACCAATTCAAAGAAGAAAGAGAAAAAGTAGGAGAAGAAGATGAAGAGATTCGAAAGAGAGAGAAGGAGAGAGTACTAGAAAAACAGAGGGAGGGAAAGAAGGAGAAAGGAATTGGAGACTAGAGAGAGGAGGAAGAAAATGTGTGATGGAGAGATGATAGAGGTAAGTTAAATCAAATGTTATTTGGTATTTTCAACTTCAGGAAATAGTAGTCTTGAAAGAGATTTAGGGAAGTGGCATTTTGTTTGAAAAAAAGTAAGTAAGGACATTTTCTCTAATATTCCCTACATCGTTCATGTAACTTAGCTTAGGTGAATCTCTTAACGTCAGTTACTTGGGCTTTTAGACCGGTCCTAGATATATTTGGGTCTGAGCATTTTGACGGCTTTACCCCTCGTTACCAAATGGTGTGGCTACACAATTAGGGGCAAACTGAGTGAAAGGCTGAGTGGTCAAAGCAGACATGAAGACAACCAACAAAAGGCATATCAGAAACCTCCGCGAGGTATGATCTTTGGTTAAAATCATGGAAAATTAGGTAATAGGGTAGTTTTTATGTTTTAATTGACGGTTTATGTAGTTTTTGCCCGATTAATATATTTTTTATAGTTTTTGGGTAGTTTTTTACAAAACAAAGGTGAAGTGTATAACTCTCGGTACACCTTCAAATTGGCTTACATCTTACATTAGTGTACACCTCTTTCTTAGTGTACAAAAAGAGAGGTGTACATCAATGTAAATTGTATAGAAAGGTGTATACCAATGTAGTTTTTATAAAAACTATCCAAAAACATGAAAAAACTACCTAAATAATCAATTAAAACATTAAAAACTACCTAGTTTACAAATGCATCATTTACCTTACATATGTGACATGTGAATGGAAAAATAAAAACATAGATGGTTAAGCATCATAAAAGTTTTGATGATATAATTTATAGTTTTGAACAAAATATAACAAACATGAAAACCAACAACTATGTTCATAATTAAAGCTTTAAGACGGCTTCAAAAACAATTATGACGACAATAACATAAACATTAACTCTTATTTTTAATTTTTTTTTTTTTTTTGATAAACAACATTATCTCTTATTCCATCTCCTCTTCCCTTGAACTTGGAGTTTTAGCAATTTTTCGATCTTTCTGAAAAAGAAAATGTAACGGTGTGTAACAAAGACAACACAATCCAAACGGAACAACCATCATCGACGAGATCCCTTTGGACAATGCCTCGGCCGCACGACCAGAGTCTTTAGTAAGATCAGTTCCATTTGAGTCAAAACCAAACATTTTCTCCGACATAATTCCAACCAAAGGAGCACCAAATGATGACAAAGAGCCTTCGAGTGCACGGTCAAAGGCATAGATCATGGTTCGATGCTTAGTAGGAACAATCTCAGCTAAGATTGGAGAGTTGATGGCTGGTCCACACCAAGTTATGGTGAGACCCATTAGAAAAAGAGTGACCAAGAAGATGTAGTAACTGTCAACGGATTGTGGAATCATTCTTAGAAGAATAATGGAGAATATAGCTCCCATGAAAACGCTGAATTGTGCGCATAATATTCTGCCTGAGTTTGGGAATGTACGAGACATGTTATCTGCAATTATTCCTCCGAGTAAATATCCTAATGCATGTCCACTGGTGAATACGCCGCTTAGAGTTGCTGTCTTATTATGATCAAAACCTGAACCAAAAAAAAAAGAAAAAAAAACATTTTGATAACTAAGAGCATGTTTTGTTGATTTAATTTAATAATAGCATTCTCTTATTAAAATAATTTTTTTTAATACTAGCATCATTTTTAAATATTATATACATAAAAAAACTAGTTACTTTCTTATCTTTTCTATCTAAAATTATTGAAATTGATTTTAAAAAATGACATGATATTACGAGATAGATTTGGTAAAAATGATCTCATATATCATTTGCTTTAGGTAGTAATAAAGATTTTATTTTGGTAGGTATTCTTTTTAAGATAGAATAGATGTTTTGGTATGTTTTGGGTAGGTTTTTGGTCTCTTCTAGTGAAAAATATGAGTGGATGCACTAACCAATGAGTTCGAACCACATTGTGAAGAAAACCATTGCAGTCCATGGCACCGAACCAACGATTCCTTGCAATACGATGATCTGAAATGTTCGTAATTTGGTTACATCTTTTATAGCCACCCACGATTCCGTCCAAACCGAGCTAATAATCTCCATTGTTGCAGCATCCTTCTTCTCTTTATGAACCATTAGTCCATCTCTACAAAACCACATGACTAAATCAAATCTAAAGACATATAAAAAACAACTTTTTCAAATTCAAGAATGTAGAGCTTTATGTTACCTTTCATGATCATGAGAAACGAAGCTGCTAGTTTTCTTTTTCCGCGGGTCAGCGAAAAAGAAGAAAACAAGAATCCCGATCATCGCACTCATTGTTGCACACAATATAAAGGCGCAACGCCATCCTGAGATTCCAAAGAAATCATGACCAGCCATGACCGTTGGCAGGACCGTTCCACCTATACCTCCAACCGTACCAATGAGACCCCATAAACCAAAACCAAAACCTCTCGAAGTATCCTTAAAGCTATCCGCAATTATCGACTGAAGCACTGGATAAACAATCGCATGTCCAAATCCATTGACTGCTACACCAAGTGTAACCTAGATAGTCCACGAAAACAAGATCAAATCCCATAATAGATGACATATTTCAGCTATATTTTTTAAGGAACATTATAGTTTTTCATTTAAAAACTTTGACTTAAAACTTAAAAGTCTCATAAAGATCCAAAATTCAACCAAATGGGTGGTGGTTTATTGGTAGTATATATATATATATATTTTTTTTTTCCATTTTTGTGATACACTACAAAAGAAAAATACACAATCATGTATGATCTCAAGTTGAAATAGGAAAAAACTTCGAAACAAGATATGATCTCAAAACCTGGATGAAGTAGTTGCTGAGTCCAGTTGCAACAGTTGAGAAGACCCAACAAAAACTACCAATTGCAAAAACTGTTGGACGATCATAACTGATGACAAATAAACCGGCTAAAGGCGAGGCAAGTCCTTGAACAATGTTTCTTATAAATGAAAGGTATCCAATATCCGAGAGGTTTGCATTAAACGTTTCTTTCACTTCTTTGGCAACCGAAGGAATGAGTTTTTCATCTGCTCGTTGCATCATCGTGGCTAAGTTGACGAGGATCAGAGAAATAGAGATTCCATACAGCTTTGCTGTTCTGTGAACATTCAGTGAAACAACACACAAAATTACTAGTACACATTTCAAAGAAAAATATTAAGAAATGATCTTCACAACAGAGAAACATATTATTTATTCTTTGTTTTATTTTATAGCAAAGTAGGAGAATAGAAAAACTAAAGATGTACTAAGAGACCATAGCAAAATTGTTTTCGATTCTGGATGAATATTGTGACAATTCGGATTTAAATCGAAATGTAGAGTCAATTTTTTTTTTTTTTAAATCAGCAGAAGGGAAAAGATACAAATAGTGTGGTCTTAACTCCTTAACAATCTCATTAAGGAAAAAAAGAGTGAATAATAATTCGTAATTGGAGAAGATGAACAAAGATTGATTACGACGAATATTTCATTAAGAAAAAAGCGAGAGTTGCTAACTTGATGTTCATGGTGGTTTGAGTATGAAGACGACTGGCGATAGAAACGAAGAAAATTCCTCAGCGGTCGACTCTTGACTGTTACAGATATTCACAACTATCAATGCCTAATTCCTTCTTTTTAACAGTCTAAGTTTCACACTATCAGTGGCCAAGTCTTTGTCTTTAACTGTAAGATGTCTATTAGCTAATTAATAACATTCAATGTTCTGAAACGTTTTAATTTCAATTAGTTGTCTTATTTTAAAGTCTTATCTTCTTTCTTAGTTGATGGTTCACGTTTATGTACCTAGGCAATTTTTACGTTTCTACAATTTTGTTTATAGTTTTCAAATCTATCACTATATTTGTGTCCTTTTATTTTGATTGTGGATATATAGTGTTTAATTAATCTTGACAGTTCGTTTGGTTGTATTTATGTATGTTTACATTTTAAAATATCAGAATCATTAGTTATGTATTACCATTTTCCATATTAATTTCATATCTTGTTAGGAAATTAAGTTGATAAATTATTTTGGTTGTATTTATGTATTTTTTTTTATACCACGAGAGTTTTGTGCATTTGGTCCATAATCTCTCTCAATTTTGAAGCCAGTATTTATGTATGTTTACATTTTGAAATATCAAAATCATTAGTTATGTATTACCATTTTCCATATTAATTTCATATCTTGTTAGGAAATTAAGTTGATAAATATAGTTATTATGCATTACCATTTTCCAAATTAATATTTCATTTATAAGTAAAACTAAAATATCGCTTAAATTTATATTAAAAAAATTTGGACTCCCAGGGTTAAAAAAAATCTTTTATATGATTATTAAGAAAAATGTGAAGAACTCTCTATTAGTGCATATTTATAAAACAAAATAAAAAAAAACTTTATTATATTCGTGTTTGCATTAATAATCAATAAATTTGAAAGAGTAATAATAAAATGAAATTATTATTGAATTTATAAGCAGTTAAGTTCGTAAACATAATTTAATTTTAAATATATATTATCCAATAACATATCATATGGTAAGTAAAATTTTATAAAAGCTAAACTTAAACGTGCGCATATGCGACGGATTTTGTATATAATGTATAGTTATAACTATTTAAATTAGTTTCAATTATATTTTAAAAATTTAGTAATGAATAATCAGTTAGTTTTTAATAAAATATATACATACGTGAAAATAAATTGAACTATATTTTAAATTTTACTTACATATTTTACTTATATTTTACATATATTTTGATATTTTGATTTTTTATTAATTCATTTTTCATATTTAAAAAAAAACATAATCATATATTACGTAAACATAAAATCATGTTGATGAAATTAGTTTAAAAAAAAATAGATGTAATCTTCTTCTTAGTTTTATTGTATATATCCTTTGTATTTTAAAATTAATTATGACTTTTACTGATTTCAATTTTTATACATTTATGATTCTTAAATTAATTAATTTGAAGTTAATGATTAGATGCCAAACATTGAAAAATTATTTATTTAAAACTTAATTGAGAATGATGATGTATCATCCATGGAGAAAGTTCATTCATCTATTATATATAGGATGCTCAATTTAATGCATTATTTAAATTAAAAATAATCATGTTCTATATCATAAAATATAAATTAAAACATCTGAATTCACACTTATATTAAATCAATAAAAACAAAAATACAATAAGCAATTCTGCGGCGTAGCGATTGCAATTATGATACGATTTCAACTTTTAGTAGGGCTGGCGAAATCGTCAAATTAACATATCAAGTCCCCTAATATTGTCTTAACTTGAAACAATGTATTATCTAATTTACACAGAGTTGAATCGTTAAAGATGAGTAGATGACATTTCGAGTTATATTCATTAGTGGACTAATCTCTACCGGAAAAAAATTACGAGCGAATGAAGCCATTCCAATACCTAAGCCATGCACTTCTCAACTTTTGTATCTTCTCAGCCCCAGTCTCCGATGATTTACTAAAAAAAGACATATTAATTGTAGTTTATTTTTAGAAAACAATACAAATAATACATATTACATTATTTAATAGCATATAGATGGTTTTGTGTAACTATGTAAGCTCTCTTATGATAATAATAAATAGACAGTTAAAGAATATATATATATATATATATA
>VBRH01000343.1:92150-102921 GCA_014578085.1 Cardamine resedifolia | reverse complement strand
CCCGCCGCACAAAACGCCTCTCGCCACGTCATCTCTCCACCACCTTGTTGTCTCTTATTCGCCGCCGCTTCAACCGCAGCCGCGATTTTAGGTCGCAGCACAAACGCTTCTATGATCTTCTTCACCAAATCTCCTCCCGGAGAAGCGGCGGCGTCGAGAGATTCCAACACCATTGTGTAGAACTCGAGACCACTAACAAACTCTCTCTGGAACGATCCGGCTCCGGAGATTCCTGTCCATCCTTCGCTATCGACGAAGACGACGACCTTCGGTGAAACTCGCCTTAAATCATTGACGAAACCGGAGATTCCATTTAAACGACGGAAAATCACCGGAGAAAGCAGAACGACGGTTCTCTCTCCTTCAACGAACCTAATCGCTTTGAAAGATAACATCTCAAACGTTCGCATCAAAACGAATTCGATTTGAAATCGGATTTTCAGATCTGCGGCGAATTGAGCTAAGTTTTCTTTCACGAGACGTGTCTCGACGGCGCAGTCTTCCGGTACAACGGCCGTGACTCTCAGAAAACCGATTCCGTTAACTGATTTCTCAGCGATCTCTCTCATAAGCGACGCGTATTGACCGCCGAATCCGATTTCGAAATCCACGACGTGAGCGAACGGTGGCGAAGATGATTGTTGTTGCCAGCTCATCGAATCGAGGATTGCTTGATTCGCCGTGAAATGAGAGAAGAGAGGAATCGGAGATATCCCGGGAAATTCCTTAATAGCTCTGATCTTTTGAACGATCTCAGACCATGAAGATAACCGGTTTGGATTCCGGTTTGATCCGGTTAAAAGTGAACCGATAGCTTCTTTGAAGTAAAACGCTGCTCTCAGTAACGGTCTACCCACCGGAGATCTCAGACGTTGATTGAGCCGTGCCAATACCACCTGAGCGAGTTGTAACTCGTCCGAGTCAACACAGTCTACAACTCGGATGAGATCCTCAATGAAATCAAATCCACCTTCGTTGTTGTTGTTGTTGTTGTCGTAACCGTGACCGGAATATACATCAGAGGATCGAAACTCCGCCGGATGAAACTGATCGGGAAAGCCAGGAAGCTGAGGATCGACGGCGGAGAAGTGTGACGAAATGGCAGATGTAGGAAAATTGGATTTGAGGTTAGGGGTAGAATCGTCATCTAATTCTAATTCCTTCATAATAGAATCCCAATCCATAGAACGCATCACATGATCATCTAACGGAAATTGATTATCACCACCACCGGTAACTTCTGCCGCGACGATGACTGGTTTCTCCTCCACCGTAGCTGGACTTGGGCTTCTGCGGAGGTCGAGCACCGAAGTTGGTTCGTTATAGCCAACAAGATTCCTTCCTGTTGAGTTACTGTCTGATGAAGCAGGGACTCTCATGTCTCGTGAGGAAGAAGATAACTAGAAGAGAGGCTTTTGAATAGTTTTGTGTATTTTTTTTTAATGGAGGTTTCGAATTATAATTGTTGTATGTTTATATCATGATGGTACTGTGGACTAAAAAAAAGATTCGTGTTTTGGTTATATCAAATCCAGATTTTAATCACGAGATGTTCGAGCTCCACTATGTTGATGATAAAAGGAAAAGTCAAATTTTGAAAAGGAAAATTAAAGGGTTGAAAAAGTTGTGTACAAAATTTTATTGCCCATTAGATTCATTCAGGTAAGTTCAATGGGTGGTCCAGTAAAATTTTATTAGGAAAATTAGAGAGATAGGTAGTTTTTATGTTTTAATTTACCATTAGGTAATTTTTGTTTTTTATGTTTGTTTTGGGTAGTTTTTAAAATAATTTCTCCCTATTTTTTTCTATAAAAATTACCAAAAAATTATCTAAATCACAAATTAAAATATAAAAACTACCCAAATTTTTATTTTTTTGTTCAGAGTACAAACTAAAAAGTAAAAACATTTGAGACTTCCTTGTAAAGTTATCATGAATGATTAGGAGACTTAAAAGTGGCATTTCTGTCTAATAGTAGTAAAGTTTTGAATTAAATGAAGTAGTTATTGGTTATGTTATGACCTTGTGTTACTTTGTTTTTTGTTCTAAATGGTAACCTTTTTTCTTTCAATGTAAATGGTAAACCTGTAAATATTGAAGTCAATTTTTTTTTTTGAAAAGTTGTTCTAACTAAACTATGGAATCAATGTTCATAAAATACTACACTTAACTACAAAATTGCAAAATAACCAAAAAAAAGTTGTGTAACCAGGATATGGTTTTACTATTTTACCAAAAATAATAACCTGCAGAATTACAAAATTATTATGATATTACTATAGTATACTTATACATCTTCGAAAAATCCGACAATAGCGATCAAATGATAAAGTTTAGTTATTGACCACAAGCCGAAAATTCATGTGCTAATCAATTAGGTAGGAAATGACTTTTATCCACTGGGATTTGTATCATAGGTTTTTAAATTACATATGTAAATCATAAATATGTTTTCGCTAATTAATAAAGCAAATAGAGAGAAACAAAATACATAAGTTCAAGTTTAGATTGCTATTGCGTATCTCACATTATTAGTCTAGTTCGAACAAACAAATAAAACAAAATTTAACACTTTTATTTCATATCAAACATTCAAAGCCAAAATGGAGAATAATGTCATTTTTAGAACGATATAGACTTTTCAATATTTTCTGTTTTAATATAAAGATCGTTCTAGTCTTCAAAGAATTAAAAAAGAAACATTTATCTTCCTGAAAAAGCCAAGCTAATAATTGAAATTTTGAAATTATGTTTTTTTTTGTCATCAAAAATAAATATAAAAAACAAAACATAGTTTCAAATTTTCAATTATTAACTTTGTTTTTTCACGAAGATATATGTTTTTTTTTGAAATTATGTTTTGTTTTACATGTTAATAATTTGTCAAGATAGCTTCCGAGCTTGTAACAAAAATATTAAACAACCCAATTAACGATTACGGTGCTGAAAAAGAACGGTGACCACTGACCACTAGGAATCTGCCTAAATCTGGGTCTACTTTTTAGTTGATTTTGTCGGCGATTTGCGTAAGAGGCCCATGGGCCGTGAGATTCACCGATTTTTACATGTGCGGAGATTCACGAACCAATCAGATTAGCGCGTAACATTCACGCTCACGCCCACCTCTCATCTTCTTCTTTGCCTTTGCGGCGATAGAGAGGAAGAGAATATGTTCCTTCACTCATTAATTTAGAAATTAGTCTGTCCATTATTTACCCATTTCGCATTTTATATTCGGGGAAATGATTAAACAAACAAAATCTCAGTTTTTAAAAAATCGTTCAAGTAATCAACATTTTTAAAAATCGTTTTATTTCTCAATTTTTTGTTTAAAAATATTTTTGTTTTTAAGAAAAGCAAAACTAAAAGGTTTTGAAAAATTCACTTCTTCAGATAAATACTTGTTTTCTCTAGAAATTTGAAAACATGGAAATTATGAGATGGTGGAAAAAGGCGTCTTCTCATTGAAACATAATTCAATCTTTTCTCCAACAGAATTGCCTTTTTAGCTTTATAATAGTAATTATTATTATTATTATTATTATTATTATTATTATTATTATTATTATGTTTTTGTGTCAGATCTTTATCATAGTAGTATATTTTACTTTTTACTCATTATTGTACAATGTAATTGTTTTGGTAGAGTAGGGTGGTTTATTCCTCATTATTCTTTTATCAGCAGTCTAAACTAAGCCATTTTGTTTTACAAACGTTTAAACTAAGCCATTTTCAGCACATGTGGATCATATTTAAAACAAATCAATCAATCATATGTATCTCATATTTATTCCCACTCTGCCAGTATTTTTTTTTTTCAACAGACCTAATAATTTTCCATTTTAATATCCTCGTCACCTAAAACGTGACATTATATTGACAAAGACAAAGTTGATTAGATATTTAGATCATTAGCCCTTAGGGTGTCACATAGCTAGATAAATAAATTGAGTTTATCATAACCAACTTTAATTATGTTTAACAGTGTAATTAATTTGTATATCTGAAAAAAATAACTGAATTTCAACGTTCTAAAGAGAGAAAACTTTGATGAAAACTTGAATGTTGTAATACTGTATGTGTTGGTAATTCTTTGTTTGTTGTTAGAGCTCAGTTATTTTATTTTTTGGCACACCGAGTTGTCTTACAAAAAAAATAAGAGTCAAATACTTAGGAAGTAAGGAAAACAAAAGAGAGGCTGATGATACACAACGCATAGACGTTTCATTTAAAAGTAGAGAAAGCTTGAAGCTCACAAAAGCTATAAAGGTTGGTTTTTAATAGATTCTGATTTTATGACATTCACAGTTCACACACATACACGATCGTTTTCATTAAAATATTACGCATAAAGGGCAAGGAAAAATTAATAAAAAGATCGAGAAAGTTTTTGGATTTTCAAGTTCATTTTTTTTTTCCGGTAAACAAATTTATTAAATATCTAGGATGCGGTTATTCTCAGGAAAAAACCAATCCGGTGAGTTAGAGCTTACATGGGAGAATAACAAACTTCGTGCTCGAGCTTTATTTGAAAGAAAATCGGCACGAACATTCAAAGTGCGAGAAATAAATAAAATGAAAAAATTATGAAAAAAGTTTTAAATGTTCGAAAATCTTTCATCTCCGATGCAAACGTCGGCCAATCCTCTGACGCTCATAGGAAAATTATAAGATTCTTGCAATCGGTCTGGAAAATAACCTCAGAAATGTGTAAAACTTTCAGACATCTCATAGTCTACAAGAGTAAATCAAGTATTGTATAGTATAGAGGAGAGTGATAGAACGACGTTGACTTTTCAGTCCGATGTTTAAAATTTTCCTATCCGAAAATAGGATTCAACTATGTCGACTCTGACTTTCCGTCTCCAACCAATAATTGATTCATAGTGATAAATATGGACATTTAGATGGATTTTTTTCACGTAAAAAATAGGGTTAGAAATAGCAGCCCACTTGACATTAAGTTATCTGGTATCGAACCGTAGCTCATATCAAAGTGTGTAGTTATGAAGAAGACCAATCAATTACATTTTTCTTATTCGAAGATTTCCTACCAATCTATGAAGATATGAAACTTTCATAAGTCACCCATGATCATAATTCATACCTTATCTCAACTATTTGTAGCATTTACAAATGGCACAAACTCAGTCACATTATCTAACTTTTTTTTATCAAATACCAGAGACATTTAATATTAGAAATACGTTATGAACTTAACCAAAAAAGGAGGGAAAAAGATGGAGTATCTTCAATCTTTTACATTATGGAAAAAGTAACATAATGAGTAGTCACATTCATAACATGCTTTTTCTTAGACATAGGAGAATCCTTTTGGAAAGTTGGGATGTTTGGTATTTTAGCCTTCACTCTAGAATATATTATTCCCTTTCACTTTCATTCAAATTTCCAATACTCTATATATTGTTTTGATATATATATATTTAATTCATTCCCTTTCACTTTCACTCAAATTTCCAATACTATATATTACCTTTTGTCAAATAATAAAATTAATAGCTATTCTCTAAATACATATATACGTACAGTATAATTATTTTATATCCTAACTCCACTGATTTATATTAAGTTTGAATTAACATGATTGTTATTCCGCTAAATTGTAAGAAGTTATAGTTCAAACAAAAAATATAAGAACTTGAACAAAAATCTGGTTAGTGGTTTTTTCCTCTATATGTTTTTTTTTTGGTTTTGCAGCTTCCTCTATATGTTTGTTTTAGAAAATAACCAGTTTTTCAAATCCTTAACAAGCTTCATGAGTCATGAATGGTAACAAGTTTTTCAAAAACAAAAAAAAAAAACAAGCCTCATGATCATGCGAGTATTTGTTCACGCGACGACTCGGAAATGCAATGACTCACCCAACAAATGCAACTATACAAGTGTGTCATTTGTTCACGCGATGACTCGGAAGTCCTTACTAATGCATTACGAAATTTTGGATCACAATTTTAGCTTCATGGGCTGGGCCCATAATACTTTAAAATTTGAATCATGATCATGCAATGCTACATTTTTGTTGCTACTCCATCCGTTCAAATTTGTAAGTATTTTTTTTTGGCTAAAACCATGTTTATTAAAAAATTGTTTTTAACCATAATCATTAATTTTAATCAAATTTTTTATTAAATTATTATTAAATTTAAAAAAAAAGTGCATAAGTATTCTGATACTATGATCTAAAATGTGTTTTTTAATTATAATAAATTAAACTTTATTGAAAATCTGCATGTATATTTGAAACATTCTTATAAAATAAAAAATAAAAATTAGCTAAAAACTCTTACAAATTGGAAAGAGAGAATACGTATCATCATTAGAATCTATTAAAAATGCAAGCACAAACGACTACGACTAGTCGACATATCACGTAACTGATGATACATTAGATGCTAAAGCTTTGATTTTAGACACAAACATTTACATGATATTCGTATCGTTAGTTACATTTACATAATTTCTTTTCAACGATTGTCACTCATCAAAAAACAATTTACCACGTGTCAAGGTACACATACACGTGTTCACTTATTACGACGCGTGTCGAATCACGGACCCACCTCTCAGTAGTTCCCTTATGTTAATAAATTGGCTGAAAAGTCTCTTTGAGTATGCAACAAACGATGTCGAAGTTTAAAGAACTGCTACTCTCTGTTTGCCTTTGTCTCGTTATCTTATTCTGCTGCGCAAAGTCGTTTTCGGACCATAATGACGGCGACCCGAGCTTTGATGAGTCGTTGTTTTCGTCGCCGCTTCTGGTCAAGAAGGATCAACGCACGCCAATCGTCGCCACGGAGTTTGGAGAGGTATCAACGGTCCAGATCGGTGATAGATATCATCTTCAGTTCATAACATTGGAACCAAATGCACTCTTGCTTCCTCTTCTTCTCCATTCCGACATGGTTCTCTTCGTTCACACTGGTACCAAATTCTAAACTCAAATATTTTGTTTACTTTTTTTCTTAAAAAAAATCTCAAACTCTGGTTTTGTATTTGAAGAACCATGTTAATACGGTCTGACCGAACCAAAATTCGTAAAACCGGTGCTGATCAAAATATTTTTGTGACCGATATGTAAAATTCTTGATTTTTAAACAAATTTAACCACATATTAATAAAATGTATATTTTTTCTAAACATACATACTAAAAAAGTTAAATTAAACTAAACAAGTATAATGCAATTAGAATCATTTATTTGTACTTTGATTGAAATATATATTTTTCTGAGCATGGTTAGGGTTTAATTTAAAGTAATACATTTGTAAATTGTATAGGGAGTGGGATTCTGAATTGGGTCGAGGAGGAGAAAGAGAGGAAGTTAGAATTAAGACGGGGAGATGTTTACAGGCTACGTTCCGGTACAATCTTCTACTTACATAGCAGCGAAGTTCCAGAGAAACTTAGGGTTTACGCAATCTTCAATGTGGAGAAGTGTTTATACGATCCATGTCTTGGAGCCTACTCGAATATCAGAGACGTTTTATTGGGCTTCGACGAGAGAACTCTCCGGTCAGCTTTTGCGGTATGTGACCTGTGTTGATCTTTCTACTCGCGATATTCATAAAATTTTCACTGATTAGACTTTGTTGTGGTTTTACTATAAGAAGGTTCCCGACGAGGTTTTCGAGAAGATAAGAGACGCGAAAAAGCCTCCGTTGATCACAAATGCTCTGCCGAGAAGCAGAACACAAGGGTTGGATGACAAGTGGCAAGTAAGGCTTGCTAGAATGTTTGTCGGAGTTGAGGACGTGACGGATCATTTGGCGATGGAACCGATTGTTAATAGTAAGAAGAATAAGAAAAAGAAGAAGAAATCAAAAGCCTACAATGTTTTCGAGGCTGACCCGGACTTTGAGAACGTAAACGGCCGAAGCATTGTGGTTGATGAAAAAGATATGGATGCTTTAAAGGGTTCGAGTGTCGGAGTTTTCATGGTTAATCTAACTAAGGTTAAGCCACTTAACACAAACACTACCATATTTCCTAGGTTCTTGACTTCTCATCTTGTCTTAAGTGACTTAAAATGTGAATCTAATTGCTAGGGATCGATGGTGGGACCACATTGGAACCCTAGTGCGTGTGAGATATCGATTGTGTTACGAGGTAAAGGTATGATTCGGGTGGTTAACCAACAGTCGTTGTCTTCTTGTAAGAACAAGAGTGAGAGGTTCATGGTTGAGGAAGGTGATGCTTTTGTTGTGCCGAAGTTTCATCCTATGGCTCAAATGTCTTTCGAAAACAGCTCATTCATATTTATGGGATTTAGCACTTCGGCAAAGAAGAACCACCCTCAGTTCTTAGTAGGGAAGAGCTCAGTTTTGAAGGAATTGGACCGAGAGGTGCTTGCTACGTCTTTCAACTTGAGAAATGAAACAATCAAGAGATTGTTGAAAGCTCAGAAAGGAAGTGTGATGTTTGGGTGTGTCTCTTGTGCGGAGGGAGAGCTTGCAAAGCTTATGAGAGAGATTGAAGAAAGGAGGAGACGTGAGGAGGAAGAAACTGAGCGAAGAAGGAAAGAAGAAGAGAAAGCAAGGAAGAGAGAAGAAGAAAGGAAACGGGAGGAAGAGGAAGCTGAGAGACGTGAGGAAGAGAAAAGGAGACGTGAGGAGGAAGAAATTGAGCGAAGAAGGAAAAAAGAAGAGGAAGCAAGGAAGAGAGAAGAAGAAAGAAAAAGGGAGGAAGAGGAGAAAAGGAGACGCGAGGAGGAGAAAAGGAGACGTGAGGAGGAAGAAATTGAGCAGAGAAGGAAAGAGGAGGAAGAAGCAAAAAAGAGAGAAGAAGAAAGGAAAAGGGAGGAAGAGGAGGCTAAGAGACGAGAGGAAGAGAAAAGGAGAAGTGAAGAGGAAGAAATTGAGCGAAGAAGGAAAGAAGAAGAGGAAGAAAGGAAGAGAGAAGAAGAAAGGAAAAGGGAGGAAGATGAAGCTAAGAGACGAGAGGAAGAGAAAAGGAGACGTGAGGAGGAAGAAATTGAGCGAAGAAGGAAAGAAGAAGAGGAAGCAAGGAAGAGAGAAGAAGAAAGGAAAAGGGAGGAAGAGGAGAAAAGGAGACGTGAGGAGGAAGAAATTGAGCAGAGAAGGAAAGAAGAAGAGGAAGCAAAAAAGAGAGAAGCAGAAAGGAAAAGGGAGGAAGAAGAAGAGAAAAGGAGAAGTGAAGAGGAAGAAATTGAGCGAAGAAGGAAAGAAGAAGAGGAAGCAATGAAGAGAGAAGAAGAAAGGAAAAGGGAGGAAGAGGAAGCTAAGAGACGAAAGGAGGATAAAAGGAGACGTGAGGAGGAAGAGACTGAGCGGATAAAGAAAGAACAAGAAGAAAGGAAAAGAGAGGAGGAAGAAGCCAAGAGACGAGAGGAAGAGAAAAGGAGACGTGAAGAGGAAGAAGAGGCGAGAAAGAGGAAAGAAGAAAAAGAAAGAAAAAGAGAAGAAGAGATAGCTAAGAGGCAAGATGAAGAGAGGAGAAGACGTGAGGAACAAGAAAAAGAAGCAAGAAAGAGAGAAGAAGAAAGGGAAAAGGAAGAGGAAATGGCGAAAAAACGAGAGGAAGAAAGAAAGAGACATGAGGAAGAAGAAATAGAGGCTAGAAAAAGAGAAGAAGAAAGGGCAAAGGAAGAGGAAATGGCGAAGAAACGAGAGGTAGAGAGGCAAAGGGAAGAGAGGAAGAAACGTGAGGAACAAGAAAGGAAAAAGCGTGAAGAGGAAAGAAAGCAAGAAGAAAAAGCAGCTGAAAGGGAAGAAGAGGAGCGAAGAAAACGAGAAGAGGATGAAGAGAAGCGGAGATGGCCGCCATTGCCACAACCACATATGATTGTGGAAGAGGCGGATGATGCTTAAAAGATACGATATGGTAGGGTTGCTAGAAAAAGAAAAAAAAAACGATATGTTAGGGATCGAAACACTTGTTTTTAAGTCTTGTAAAGTGTTTGTGCTTGGTTTTTATACTTTTGTTAATCGCGAGATAAGAAATAATTGAAAATAAGAATTCTATTAATTTTCCTAGGAAGATGATTTTGATTGACTCCTCTTTTTGCCAGCTCGATGCCACAAAAGTTGAAAATGGGATTCTTTGATGCCGTTGCTCGACTTAGGTCAGTTCTTTCAACTAGCCTAGATAAGTTTTCTCATTTTTATTATAATAACTAATTGTCAAATGATACCCAAGTCTAATAATCAAATTAGAGTTCTAGGAAACTACACGACATAAATTAGATGAATAAAAAATTCAATGTGAAATGCAACCTACCTAAAAATTCATTAATCTTTATACTATTAAAAAATAGTACTATAATTTCTATATTTAAATACTATTTAAAAACAATTAAAATAGATAGTTTAAAGAGCCTATTGGTTAGAATTGTTACTTTAGGTTTTCAATGTATGCTTTTAGCGGTAGAGGCTTTGATTGTTTAAGCTGTTGTTGTATAATAGTATGATTGGTAATAAAACTGTAGAAACTGCTACATCGATAAAATTTATTATACCATATGTAAAATCAAAGTAAAAAACTTACTCATAAATAAATGGTATCATGTTGATGTTAAAATTTTTAAAATAAACATAATTTGTGAAAAGTTTCTACCAAATTTAGTTTTACATGCGTAGTATATTTTGTAATCAAGATGTTGTTGAACTAGTATCCTAATTTGTTTGTTAAATTCTAAAATTAGCATTTGATTATCGTATTATTTTTTACTTTGAAAGGTTTTTGATTGTAAACAAATTCCAGAGTTTAAATAATATTTAATAAATTTAATTAA
>VBRH01000343.1:68190-79161 GCA_014578085.1 Cardamine resedifolia | reverse complement strand
AGCAGAGTTTGTTTGATGAAGATGAAGCTTTGGAGCGTGGTAAAAGGGATGCCATTGATATTGATGATGCGAATGATATGTTTAACAAAGAAACGACAGCAACAAAGAACAAGAAAAAGCAGCCTGATGCAGTTGAAGCATCTAAAGTTCGTAAAAGGTCATCAATTGAGCTTGAGGATGATGATGATGATGGTGACAAAGAAAAGTCATCACAAAAAAGAGAAAGGCAGTATTCAGACGTGTGGGAACACTTCACAATGATCATCAAGAAAGATAATAAGGGTAAAAGTGAAGAAAAGCACAATGCAACCATTGTAAGAACGATTATGCATATAATCCACATAAGAACGGTATAAATTCATACAGACGTCATTTGGGTGCGTGTAAGCTTAAGACTAGAAATGGTGATATTGGTGCAATGATGATCAATTCAGAAGCAAGGTTGCAAGCTAGAAAGATAGATCATATGGTTTTCCGTGAAATGGTAGCTAAATGTATCATTCATCATGATCTTTCATTTTCTTATGTCGAGTATGAGAGAGTTAGAGCACTTTGGAAGTACTTGAATGCAGATGTGAAGTTTATAAGAAGGAACACAGCTGTAGTAGATGTTTTCAAGTTCTATGAAAGTGAGGCAGTAAATTTAAAGAGAGAATTAGCTAATCTTCCTGGAAGGATCAGCCTAACTTCTGAATTGTGGACTGCAATAACTCATGAGGGATACATGTGTATAACAACACATTATATTGACAGAAACTGGAAGCTATACAACAAAATACTTGTCTTTTATGTTTTACCACCTCCTCATTCATGTACACACATAGCAATGAAGATTCTTGAGAAATTAGAGGAATGGGGAATTCAAAAGAAAGTGTTCTCCCTCACCTTAGACAATGTTAGCAACAATGATACAATGCAAGACATTGTGAAGAATCAGCTTATGCTCCGGAATGATTTGTATTTTATACAAGTTTGGAAGATCAATAATTGGTTGACAGTGAATGAGTTTAGTGCAGATAATGTTATCAACGCAATGATAAAACCCATGAAGGATAAGTTTGATAAGTATTAGGAAGAAGTTAGTGATTTATTTGCAATGACTACAGTGTTTGATCCAAGGTTGAAGCTAACACTTGCACAATTCTGTTTTAGTAAACTTGATCACAGTTCTTGTCAAGGAAAGATTAA
This sequence comes from Cardamine resedifolia, assembly GCA_014578085.1. Lineage (NCBI taxonomy): Eukaryota > Viridiplantae > Streptophyta > Magnoliopsida > Brassicales > Brassicaceae > Cardamine > Cardamine resedifolia. Next base: position 77,973 of record VBRH01000343.1, on the reverse strand, counting down.
ATACTTGCACCAAACACTAAAAAATCTGTTTGCATCATATAAGAACAAGTCTCTTTTTGCATCACCTTCTACAGAGACCCGTGAAACATATAATAACAGAGATGATAATGAAGGAGGAAGAGGAAGTTTTGGCAATTATGATGTAAATACTCGTAAATTATATGTTTCTTTATGATTTTTAGGATCTGGTTTTGAACATTACAAGTTTTATTTCTTAGTTCTTAATATCTTATTGTTTCTTATGCAAGATTTCTTTGCCTTTCGCAAAGAAACTGTTGTCCCTTTTTGCATCATATGAGAACAAGTCCCTTTTTGCATCACCTTCTACAGAGACCAGTGAAACATATCAGAACAGAGATGATAATGAAGGAGGAAGAGGAAGTTTTAGAAATTATGATGTAAGTACTCGTAAATTATATGTTTCTTTATGATTTTTAGGATCTGGTTTTGAGCATTGCAAGTTTTATTTCTTAGTTCTTAATTTCTTATTGTTTCTTATGCAGGATTTCTTTGCCTTTCGCAAAGAAACTGTTGTTGCTAGTGGAAAGTCTTCTTTGGAAATGTATCTTCAAGAACCCCCATTAGACATGAATAATTTTGCGAGTTTAGACATGCTAAAGTATTGGAAAGATAACGCTCAATGCTATGGAGAATTGGCTTCCATAGCTTGTGACCTCCTAAGTATTCCAATCACAACCGTAGCCTCTGAATCCTCTTTTAGCATTGGATCTCGAGTTTTGAACAAGTATAGAAGCTGCCTACTCCCAAAAAATGTTCATGCACTAATATGCAGCCGCAATTGGTTAAAAAGTTTTGAAGCTTTTGAAAACAGTAAGCTAGTAAAACGTTTTGAAGCTTTTGAAAACATGAATCTTAATTTTTGTATTAACTTTGTTTTTATTTGAATTTTGTAGATGATGAAGAAGACTTTGATGGTTAAACTTTACCCTAGGATGACCACTAAACATAAATGAAAGCTAGACAAATGTGAATCAAACTGGTTTAAATAATATAACTTGAAAAATGTATAAATAAACAACAAAACAACAAATCAACATAACTATCAAATAACTATAAGGACTATCAAATAACTGTAAAGACTATCAAATCAAATAAACAACAAAACAACACAATCTAACAACAAAAACCGAGAGCTTAAATTGTAATGATCAGTCTAATAAACAACACAATCTAACAAAACAACACAATCAAGAACTCAAGCCTAATTCAGATTAATCAGAGCTGTATACATTCAGATGTCAAGTTAAATTAAAATAAAAGAAGAGGGTGGTAAGATACATACCTAAGAGCCGCTTTCTGGTAACTGTGATGAAGAGCAACAATAAATTCGATGAAAATAACACAAAATTACAAAAATAAGCAAAAATGGGAGACAAATGCAGCCATGATTCCAAAAATCCACAAATAAATTATGAATGTGAGGTGTGTTGAAACCGGAATAATGTGTCTCAAGCTGATTCTGTAAATGACGAGCAATAAAATTTTATAACTTGATGCACTCTTAGAAGAAACCTTGAATACTAATGCATGATGAATCTGATGATGATGATATCAACTCCAAGAACAAGCTATACCAGGAAACTTACAGTCATTAAGTACCTATTATTATTGCTTATTTGTTCTTCACTTACATCTTAGTATCTTACTCAATCTCATACAAATCCAAGTGACTTTTTGGTACCTGAAACTTGTTTTTCAAAACAAATTCAAATCAAAACTTGAGAAATGATGAAAAAAAACTCAATGCTAAAGACTAAAGATAAAGATAAAGAACTTGAAAATTGATTTCATAGTTAACAAATTAAATCGATTTCAATCTTGGAAATGTACAAGTAACTCAAGCTTGAAAATCTAAAAATAAATCAACACACATAAACAATCTATCCGAACAAGAGAATTCAATATATCCGAACAAGAGAAATTCCCAATCAAACACAAACTAACAACAAATTAACACAATTAACTTCAATCGAGCAAGAGAATTCAATAAATTTCAATCTAGACTCAAGAGAATTCAAAGTGAAGAACTAACAAGAAGATCAATTAACTTCAATCGAAGAAGATCAATACAAGAAGAAACGAACAACTAAGAAGAAGCGAAGAACTAAGAAGAAGCGAAGAAACTCAAGAACAAGAACAATGAATCGAAGAACTAACAAAGCAAGAAGCTAATCAAGAACAAGAATCGAAGAACTAAGAAGAAGAAGGAGGAATCGCAACAAAATGACCCGCGGGCCGACCCGCATAACCGCTAGGGTTTGCGGGGCGGGTATGGACATCATAGTTACTGTCCACGGTCCTCGGCAGGCAGACCCGCGGCGGGCGGAGAGAGCGGTGGGCGGCGGCGGATGTGTCCAGGCCGATGTAGGTGAGCCCGTTTGACAGATCTAATTACATCTCATTTAACTTAGTCGAATCTCGTAATATCTCATGTATATTGACGAATGACGATAATAATTTATTACTTAGATTGATAAGCTAATCCTAAAAAATCTATACAAGCCCACTGATGTAACCCGACATTGGTGGAGACAAAGTTCTACTTAGTTTGAGTTAGCTTCCATTTGGACCTAACTATCAACCCATGTTTAAGAATTCGCTAGGCATTAGTCGGATAGTGAGAGAGGGCCTAGTGCCTAATAGAATAATCGGAGATTATACGAAGATTAATCGGAGATTTGTTTTAGAGCTATTTTAATGTTTTAAAAATATATTAATCCATTATAATTAAAATTTTATGTAATATGTTTTCTAAATTGCAGTAAACACATGAAAACATATTTTACGACAAATGTTTATGATTTTCATTAAAATTTTGAACATAAGTTAGTGTAGAACATCACAAACTCTCAATCTAAATGTCTTAATAACAAAAAAAAATTGTTATATACTTTGCAATATAAAAATAATTAGGATATGCAAGATTAGGCGGGGAGTAATCGGATTAGGCGGAGAGTAATCAGATTAGACAGAAAGTAATCGGATAATTAATTTTTTCAAGGGATTAGTCATTAATCGTGGCAGATAAGATGGGTCTAGCGACTAGACGATAAATAATCGTAGCTAGGCGAAGATTTTTAAAACAAGACTATCAACAAGCGTAAGATTTATATACAAAGTTCAAAGCCCCTTATAAATACTCAGATTAGTCCACTTATCTCAGAGACAAATATGCATAAGTTGAGAAAATAAATAACTATTTCTCTAAGTTTCTAATTACATAAGTGCAGAAAGAGTATACTCTCATAACCTTGTCCATTCTTATCTTATTTTGTATAGTAATCATAATGCAGAAAATAAAAGTTCGACACACTTAATTAAGTTATAATATTGTTTTAAGTTTAGTTATCAACTGTAAAAATACTAGCAAATCTGAATCTGAGTTATTTTCCTCAACATCAATTTCATTTAAAACTAATCTGATCTATTTTCCGCAAAATTAATTTCAGTTCCATCAACAAATATGAAATTTTCACCAAATATATATTAGTTTTAAGTTTTAACTTTGACCATAACAGCGAGTAAAAATATTAGTATAAAAATTTTAAAAGTTACCGCGCCAAAAAGAAAGCATCCTAACAAAAAGTATATTTATTTTCATCTTAAAATGGAGAAAAGTTGTATGATGAGACAAAAAGTCCATCTTTGAAGAAGCCTCCCCTCGAAACGGACGACCAAAGGATCCAAGGAGACAACATAATCTGCTCATGTACCAAAAGTCATCTTTCTCCATTTCTTCTCTATATTTGTTTTTTTTTCAACTTTATATGTTTATTCTAAATATATGGAAAATAACAAAATGATTGATGAAAAAAAAAAGAGGAAAATAACAAAATGATTACTTTCTTACTTGTGTCGTTAATTATAAAATTACAATGTAGATTCTCATTGTTAGGATAACGAGTCTAAAGATAAAAAGTCAATTCAATCGATTCCATTACAAAACCAGATCCTAATCAAAGCTTGAAATAAACTTGCGGACAAATAAAGGGTAGAAACATATTGACAAGTCCCAAACAAAAAATATTTAAATCCTACTCTTAGTGTCATTTTAAAGTTTATTTTTGTTTTTGCAGATTTTTTATCTAATTCTCAAAAAATTTCATATTATATATATCACCTTATTAATCAGGTAGAGAAATACTTTTTAGTGTATTAATAAAAGGTAGAAATTTTTTTTATAATCTTTTCTTAATTTTTGTGAAAATGTTAAAATAGCACTATTTGAGAGAATAAGAGAAATAAAAAAATCGTGTAGGAAAAAGAATTTGAACTAACTGAAGACGACTAGATTATAATAAAGTTTTGAAAAATTTGACCCCTAAAATACTTAATATAATTAACCTTAAATAAAATACTAGAAGATTAAATATTTTTTATAAGCAAAAAGGGTATTTTATTATTAAAAAAACACTTAATGAAATACAGTTAACCTTAAATAAAATACTAGAAGAAAAATATGCATTTTTGCTTAAATATAAGTTGAAAAAGATACAAAGAAAATAAAATCCTAAATAGGCTCTTCTTTTCCGTTTACAGGATGGTGGAATGTTTCATCGTTACTTACTCCACTGCTATTGACCCCGTTCACCAATCTCATCTTCTGAGACTCGCCATGAACTTCGTGACTTAGTTTATGATATTTTCTTTTGTTCCTTGCACGAAATCTCTGGTTTCTTTCTTTGTGTGTCTCATTCTTGTAGTGAGATGACATGTGAGCCGCAAACTTTTGAGAAGTGTCAAACACACCATTGCATTTGGGACATGTGTACGGACCGTATTTCTCATACGGTAGACTATGTGTCCGCCCATCATATTGATCATCTCCACTTTCTCCGTCTTCTCCAAGATCAATATAATCAGTAGTGTTTTCAAATATATTGGTTGGTTTGGGGTTTTTCTTCAAAGATCGACCATATTGGGGAACATGTTGGCCATGGTTGTGCTTTGAAGACAAGGAAAACATGTCTAAAGGTTGACGATATGCAAAATCTTGGTGTGGAGAAATGACATTAAGAGGTTTAGGAGTCAAAATCTCATACTGTTTATCAAAAACATTTGGACGACGATGAAATGTAGGATTCCAAGAATTAGTTTTAGAATCCATGGCACGCTTGACACGTTCAAAATCATATTGGGTTGTGCCAAGCGTATTGGTAGGAACAATTGCAGTGTATCTATTAGTGATGGTTTGAGTGAAAGAAACTCGAGTAAGATGAGGATTATCATTGATAGGAAAATAATCAGTAGAAGAAACAGATGCAATGTTTCTTGTCATCTTATGATAGGCTGAATTATTAAATCCAGAAGAAGATGAAGAAGCATGTGAATTTTGAAAATAAGTAGAAGAAGATGACGAAGAAAACATATCTCTCTGGTTCGTATGATCAGAAGTAATGAACATTGACTGAACCATTTTGGAGTTTTGAATCATTTGGATGGGAACATAACCACTTTGGTTAGTACCATCACCATGAAGGTTAAACTTGTTTGGGATAAAAGACATTTCGAAAGATAGAGATTATTTTTGAAAGAAAGTATTTCGAAAGATAGATGGAGATGTATTTTAAACCTGTTGCCTATGTATCCCTTTTATATACAATCCGCATTAATAAATAAAGGTAACAAATCTCAAAACGAATATTAGTTTAGAATACGAAAGGAAAGAAATCTAGTTTATGTTAACTATGATTAGATTATATTATTTAGAGGTAAAATATCTGTAATTATTCATTTATTTCCCCAAAAACATATTTGTTTATATGGTAGTATATATGTGGATGCAGTGATTCTTGTCATATACATGGATTTGGTAGTTGAAAATATGGATTATATCCAAATTTGCATTTCTTATGTTTATATTTGATGTTATTTACTTTAGGATATATATAATACATGATTCATGCATAGGGCACCTGTCGACGTTTTGTCATGTATCTTAATATTGTTTGATGATATGTTTGCATAATGGTGCTGTATCATTTACCCATATCTGTTTCCAATAAATTTGTCGTTAATTATTATTAAATAATTATTTATAGTTGGCATGGTAGAGTGATTTGCAAATCTTATCTTATACTTAATTTATAACTCAGTAAATAAATATGTAAAATGTTGTTCATAAAGGGGGAAATAAAGGGATGGATGACTACAATCTAGCAAGATAGATTTTTTTCCCATTTACTAAGGAAAATGAGAGGGGCACTTAATTAATAAATTTGGAGGGAGAAACTTATCACCTTAACTTAGAGATAAATTTTAAATTATATAAAATTAGATGCTTAATATTTCTCGATCTGAGCTACAAAATATCACCATTACGCATTACTTCGTTTTTTTTTAAAATTATTTGTGTCTACAATATGCAATAGTTATATTTAATTCGGATGATGAAACAAAAAAATTCCTAAACTTTAAGTATGGTTAACTTAGTTTTGTTTTTCTATGAATTTATTTTTTCGTTTAATTATGTGTCAAAGACACTCTAAAAGAAATGTAGTATTTCAAGTTCTTATGTTCAAGCCAAAACATGGGAGTTGCATGTCATGTGGGTTATGTTATATAAAGCTGTAAATGATAAATTCTGTATTTTGTTTTATTCCTCCTCTATATGAAAACAAATCATGCAAGAGTTTGAGATGTACGAGTTTGTATATATATAAAGGCTGAATTTATCTAAGAGTGTTTAAAATAAGGGTTTGTTAGGTTTTAAAGTAGTTTTTAAGTTTTTATTAGAGAATAAAGTAGTTTTAAGTTTTTATAGTTTTTAGGGTAGATTTTTTAAGAACAAAACTTAAACTACTTAATTTGCCAAATAAAACTTGGAAACTACTCAAGTTTCCAATTTCCCCTTAAAAGAATAAGAGAGACGGTGATGTGATCATGGGAAACTGGGCTTAATTTCATGGCATAAAGATTTTGTGGGTTTAAATTTTTAGTGTTGGAATATATTGAAGCCCAAAAATACCATAAGAATAACTATTTTCGTCGACACTCAAAACTACATTTATTTCAGCTTATTTCTCTCTCTTACATGCAACTTGTTGTTTGAATTTCGTTTCTCTAGTTGTTCTGCATGTTAAGATGTTTTTATTAATGTTTTCTTTGTATAAAAACATACAACTTTCTAATTATTGTTGGAACTTTGAGTATTTTCATTTTTGCCAATGGTGTGTAATATCCATTGATTGATTCGGTTAATTTAGTGTAATATCCATTAATCAAATGTCAACTGCAATCAAAACATGATCTGTCAAGGGATCACCGGTAAATTAGGAGTCTTCTGCATCTTCTGTGCGACCATTCAATCCACGGTAAATCAGAAGTATTATGTAGCTTATGTGCGACCATTCGATCCACATCCCTTGTCATCGGAGCTTCACGGTTCCGTTACAGCAAGGTATATCCAATCTACCAACTCTAGAGTGCAACGTCCTTTGGGAGAATCATATCAGGCGGATAAGTTTAGAGGTTACGAATATTTCTGTAGGGTTTGTGTAATCAAAAGTCTTTTTAGTGGATTTTCGAGAAACTCTCAACGAGATGTACAATTCTGGTAGTGGACAAGTCCGGACTTCGAAAGAATACTCTCGCAACCTATTATCGTTCTCAAACTCCTTTGATATCGACAAGATCCAAGCTCGGAATTGAGACTTCCTGGAATTCTCTTCATCGTGATCGTTATTGCTTCCGTCTCTCTATCAGATAGTGGTAGTTTCGCTTAGAAAGTTAACAAAGATATAATCTTTATCAACATGTCCTAAGTCTTACAATTTACAGAACCTTAGCTAGCAAATGGAAGCTTGTGTTACGGTAATAGTCAAAGATTGATCTCACAAAAAATAGTTACATAGCAATACGGGTGGGCATAAACTTTAAGTTTAACAATAGAAACGCTCTGTGAGAGTCTAAACTGATATAAATCATAATCTAAAGTTATATGGAGAGAACAAAAGAGTACTGGACTAATATAAGTGATAATCTAAAGTTTGACTTCTAGAGACTAAGTGAGACAGTATTTAGGTCGAAGTGGACTCTGATACAAAATATTTTCTAATGTTCTATGGATAAGATTACGTCGTACGTAATGCTCTATGAAAAATGGAGAACTTAGAAATTTAATTTTTTTAGCCATCCACTCTCTTTATGTGAAAGAAAAACGAATTTTCTATAAGTAAGAGTGATTATGTAACAAATGCATTCATCAATATTTTGTTAGCTTTCTAGATACCATATATCCTTTATAATTTAATGTTAATCGTCAACATTTTGTTAGTATTAGACCTATTTAGAAGCTGATAGGGCTGCCATTTTTAGTAACATTAATTATCATTAAATCATGTGTGAATGATAGAAACTGCCATGAGATTTTTTGTAGTTTGATGTATCTCGTAGTACTAGAAAAAAAATCTAGTGAATTCGTAGCTAGGAAAGTTTTACATTTTTCACAACAGTGGTGTTTGTACCATACTTGTCCTTTCTTTCTAGCAACTCTTGTAAACTCTGATCTTAACTCCGTTCAATAATAAAGGTATTAGAAGGCAAAAAAAAAAAAACAAATACAAAATTTTATGTAACTCATAAACTACACATAGTATCTAAACAATTTCTTTTGGTAGCTATTAGGTGTCGAGTAGAGAGGGTTATACATAAGATTGTGTAACCACTTAAATAGGTTAAAAGTTTGTATTTATAGGTTGTTCTCGAATCTAACTTTCGCAAGAGAGCCTGCAGTTTAATGAAGGAAAACAGGAAAAGTCTTTCACCTTGAAGAGTAAGCTGCAGCCTCCTTCATAAGAATTTCCCTCAACCAAGACGGACCATTCCGTGAAATATAAGATTGATATTGATGCTCCAATTTTGACCCTCCTTTATGATTTCTCAGCAACCATGATACTCCACAATTACTTTGATCACTCAACCAAGAACAGCCCACATTACATTTTAGAAAGAGTCCAATAGGAGGAGACCAAGAAGGCGGCTCATTTGGAGTAGAAGACTGAAGTGTTGTACCTGCAATTGTAGGAAAGTTGACAATGAACCACATTTCTTAGCCCAAAAAACACCAAACACCAGAGGACCTACTGATTCGCTTCTCACCTTCCGCCATGAACTACAGCTTCAAACCCGAACAGTCGAGCCAAGAGAAACCCTCCGCCACTCCTCCAGCGTCCTCGACTAGAGTCATAACCGCGTAGAGGCAACTCATGATTGCCAAAAAATCTGCCACCGAATCGCACCTCTGACGGAGAAGGAAGGGCGTCCACCACCGCTTTGCCGAGAGACCCAAAACCGGCGATGAAGACCTAACAACGCAAGAAAATAAAATCGGATCTAGATATGTTTTGTTACCAAAGAGAAAGAAGAGAGAAAAAGAAATGGATCACCTGTCTAAAAAGCACCTTAGCAAAACTCTTGATAACTCTATCTTTAACAAATACTTTTATATTTCACTAAAGCATTTAATTTTTTTCAATAATTTTTTTTTCCTTTGTAATTTTGTCTCCAAATAATTTCAAGTCAGGCTGTATAATATTTTGAAAAATCTTCTAAAATCGAGACACATACACAACATGACCGGCTCAATATTTTCATGGATTTTGGGCTTAAAAAATGTTTGGACCCCTAAAATTTAGTTTTTTTTTTATGTTTTTTAACTAAAATAGTTTTTAATGAAAATAATAAAAGTATACATCTAAAATAGTTTTTAGGCTTTTTCAGTCTAATTTATAATAAAAATTAATTCATTTATATATAAATAAA
>VBRH01000343.1:34190-45879 GCA_014578085.1 Cardamine resedifolia | reverse complement strand
TGAAGGGGAGGTGAGATGGAAGATAGTGTCTGTCGGAGCACACTCATAGCGGGACAGCGAGTTCTTGACGAGGGTAGTCTCCAACCACGAGGGGTTACAGCCTGTGCAATAGTAGATGTTAAAGGGATGCCTATCTTTCTAGGACTATCATTCCCTAGAAAATCAAGTAATGGCCCAAGAGAGGTCCAATGGTCAAACCAGAAGCTTGCATGCTTCCCATCACCAATTTCACAGGAAACTAAGTCTTTGGCCAATGGTCTAAGTGACATAATAAACCTCCAGATCCAAGACGAACTGGCTTGGGCCTCTACAGCCCAAATGTTAGTCATGTTAAGTATGTGCTCCCTATTCCATGCAACCCACAACGAGCCACTACCAGAGATAAGGAGCCAAAGAAGCATGAGATTAAGTACCTTATTCCACATCACAAAATCACGAAGGCCGGGACCCCCTTCAGACTTAGGGAGGCACAAGTTCTTCCAAGCTACTTTTGCAGAAGCTTTCTTGTCCAAGTCACCTGCCCATAGAAACCTAGTGCACAAGGTTTGGATTTCTTTAAGGCACACTTTCGGGAGTGCAAAAGCAGAAAGCCAAAAATTCACCAAGTTATAAATAACTGAGGTGATAAGTTGCAGTCTTCCAGCCAATGAGAGACATTTTACCGTCCAGTGATAAAGGCGAGATGTTATCTTGTCAATGAGAGGGGAGTAATCTGCTCTCCTGAGCTTCCTATGAAGAAAATGAAGTCTAAGATATCTTATTGGCATTGAACCATGTTGGAAACCAAATCTAGAAATAGCTTCAGAATCCTGCAAGTTCAAACCAGCAAAGAAGAGAAAAGTTTTGTCTCTGTTCATAGCAAGACCTGATAACAAGTGAAAGTCCCTCAGAACTTCTGAGATACCCTGTAAAGAGTCAGCTGCGCCATCAAAGAATATCATAACATCATCCGTAAAAGCAAGATGGAAGATAAAAGGATTTTGACCCAAAGGGTGTAGACCTATTGTGTCATTCTCAAATCTGGTTTTGAGCAATTCACCAAACACCTCTATTGCCATAACAAATAAGAAAGGAGAGAGGGGATCTCTCTGTCTTAGTCCTCTCTTCCCTTTAAAGAAACCGCAAAGATCCCCATTAACAGTGATAGAGAAAGCGGGAGTAGTAATACATTGTCTAACCCAATTGATGAAGATAGGAGGGAAGTCAGCTGAATGCAACACTTGTAGAATAAACTCCCAGCTAACAGAGTCGAATGCCTTCTTTAGGTCCACCTGAAGCAAGCCTCTTGGGGAGGTGCTCTTGCGATTAAAGCCTTGAACCAGTTCGGAAGCCAATAACACATTCTCAACAAGGAGCCTACCCTTAACGAATGCAGACTGGGAGTTGGAGATCATCTCAGGAAGGAGAGATTCCAGTCTTCTTGTTAGCAGCTTAGAAATGACTTTATAGACCACGTTGCATCAGGAAATTGGCCTAAAGTCCCCCATTCTCTCCGCGCATGTCTTCTTGGGAACAAGAGTAATAGCTATACAATTTCATTGTTTAAGAATCTTACCAGACCTGAAAAACTCCAAAACCGCAGAGGTAAAATCTTCACCCACAACATCCCATGTCTTCCTAAAGAACTCCCCTATGTACCCATCAGGCCCCGGAGATTTACTAGCCGGAAGAGCAAACACCTCTCTTTTGATTTCCTCAGGAGTGAACATAGTCTGTAAAATCTGTTTTGTGTCCTCTCTGCACTTGTAAGGGGTGAGAGAGCTGATACGACTTTTGTCTTCTTCATTAAGGGGAGTAGAGTCTGCTCCTAGTAACCCTGCATAGTACTCAACACAATGAGATTGAATGTATGTCACTATATCCATCCGATTACCCTGAGAGTCCAAGAGGTAATGTATCTGATTGGTAGCTCTTCTAGCAGTAATTGTCCGATGGAAAAAAGCAGAGTTAGAGTCGCCACTTTCCATCCATTGCACTCTCAATCATTGCTGAAGAAATACCTCCTCTGCTTCAGCTAGATTAAGCCATCTTTGATGATTCCTTTTCCCTTGCCGCCAGGAAGGCAGAAGGGTTAGACAGAAGCTCCATTTAGAAAGCAGTAAGAACATAATGAGCTTTTTTTACGCGAGCTTCCAGGCCTGAAAAGTGTTCTCTGTTGATATCCCTTAGGACCCTTTTAAGCCCCTTAAGCTTCTTGGAGAGAGAAAACATACATGATCAACCGAACCAGTTTTATTAATACGAAAGTCTCCAAATCCCATTGTTTATCTACTTACTTCAATTTTGCACTTTGCAACCAACAAACTTTTATGTAATCTCTCAGGACCGGCCTTGACATTTGGTGGGCCATAAGCCTAAAAAATTATGTGCATGTTAATTGATAAGTTTAAAGGATGAGACAATACTAATTAGGATATAAGGTTTATGGGTCTTTTCACCGATTGTTAATTATTTTGAGTTGAAAATCTATTTTCCTACTATGGTATGCGAGTCCAAGGTTAGCCCAACATATATTTTTTCGCACAAAAATGGTTTCCCACTTGTGTGGCTCGTATAATTGGTCCGTCTTTTGTGGTATTTATGAGATGATGGGTTTAGGTCGATTTCGGTAAACCGATTCCCACATCTCTTAATAATAAAAGGAAGAGTTTGAGAAAAGTAATTCATCAGGTTGATGATAAAAAACATGGACGTTCTAGTGGACATTATGGACATCTCCATGTGTCCACATCAGCATTTTTTTTCTTCTCCTAAATCTGTTACGTTATCAAATTTCTCAATGTTCGTTTCATATATGGTCCATTAAGCAATCTATGATTATTAAACCAGAAAAAGAAACACTAGACTTTTCTTCTTCTTCTTCTCCTTTTCAGTGAAACTTTATAATCTTTCCACTTCTGTTCGTTTCCCTAGATTCCGAGATATGGAGAGATATCCATAAAAACTGAGAAAAAGATAATGCTGAAGGTGATTGCAGGTTATGTGACTTGCATCAGATGATAGGTTTTATTACACACTGAAAACAGACTTTTAAAACATCGGTTTTCAACGAAGAGGCAAATAGATATCAGATTTTTTTTTGAGAATTTGGATTCTCCAAAGGTAAGATCTATATCTCTAACTTCTCCATCTCGCTTTCTTCCTTTTTTGTGGGATTTTTTTAGGTAAACGACCCTATGATTTTGGTATGTAAACATATATTCATGCAGAATGGAGAACTGGAGGTCTTCGATTAAGTCATTTCAAGTTTCAACTCAGAAGACTGAGCATTTTCCCTATATTATATACATATTTAGGAATTTATATCACCTATAAACATTTAGGAAGATTGCTATGAGCTTCTGTATTTGGTATCCACGTCTTCTGAAGCTGGAGTCATGACTATGATCAACTCTGGAGGCTTGAGAGTGATATCTCCACATATGTATGATCTATATGATGGTAATTAGTTGTTCATTTGTTATACATTGGTTTATTTTGTGAAGCAGTATACGTGTATATGCAAATAAGTGTATTTGTTAGATCGAGTGTACAACAAGATTGTGGTTTTAACGGTATACAAAAGTAGTGTACAATACGGTATATTATAAAGATTTTTGGGTGTACAGAATCAGTATACGGAGATAGTGTATATAATAATTTTTGGTTATATATCTATAGAAAATGGATCTCATTAAATTCACAAAAAGATTTTAAAAATTATAGTTTTGTTTTAAAAAAACAGTATGTTTTATTTGTGAGATAATTTTGAAAAAAAACAAAAGAAGAGAAATAATAAAGAAAAGGAAAAAAATAGAAAAAAAAATAGAGAGAAAGTGTGAGACGGCTAGGAGAAGAAGAAAAAAAAATGTGAGAGAGTGAGATGGGAGATAGGAGAAAGATAGAGAGGGATATAGAGATAGAGAGATGAGAGATGAGAGAAATAGAAATATATCTAGTTTTCCAATTGTAAATAGTGTATTGTCTAATCTCTCTAATACTTTAAGAAAACGTACTATACTCACAATTCACTCTAATTTTTACAACCAAAATTTGATAAAAAATAAAATAATACAACCAATAAATATATAGTGATGATCATCGAGACAACCAAAAGTATATGAAATGGATAACATTATATCATAAAAAATACATGTTATAGTCTATTGTAGAGGTTTTCATACATATGAAATTCAATTTTTAAATTCATAGATGAAAGATACAAGACACATATTCTTACCTATTATTCTTCTAAACTAAAATTTTAAAATCAAATATAATTTTGCAAAAATATATTATTCAAATATAGAATACCAAATCTAATGGACTTTTTTAATTGAAATTAAAAAAATTTCTAAAAAGTAAATTAACAAACTTAAACATATCAATTATCAAATATATACACAATATATACACCGGAGTAGCCCGGTCCAACCTCTAATATATCTCAACGAGACCTATTAGAATGCTAGAAGATCTCATATTGGAAGATGAGATATTTTCTAAGCTAGTATATATCACTAAATCGAGTAAGATTATGGACATGAACCCAGTTAAAAATCAAACGAAAAAACATTAGTTTTAATATTTCATTAGCATGTGTTTGATTACATAGTCTAATAGACTATGATTTTATAATATTACATTGTTTTTTTTTTTGGGAAAATGGTCAGAAAGAATAACCCTTTATGTTTCCTTCTTCTTCTTTATATAGATAGCCTCCTTCATCTTGATGTGTTATTCTTTAGCCATAAATTCCAGAATTAATTCACAAATAAATTCCAATCCTTGACCATGACAATTAATTCATGAATTTATAGTCACAAATTAATTCCAATCCTTGATCAGGATCATTAATTCATTATTGACTCACAAATTAATCTCAAAGGTTTTACCATGAGTCCATGACAATTTGACAAGATGAATCTTTTTGGATTTTGTAAAATGATGGGTTCTCGATGACAAAAATTGGATCCAAGGTGTGAGTTTTGACACGAGGATATTTTATGCTTTAAGTTTTTGTGTGTTTTGGATTATTTCAAGCATGATTGTTTAGATGCAAATAAGCAAAATAATGATGCATAAAGCACAATCATGTCGACGCGTTTGAAAGAATATGTCATATGGAAGTCAACGGTCATCAAATCAATCTGGTAACTATGAAAAAGTAAGATATAATATTCCGTCACTTTTCTTTAAGGATTATTTCAAGTTGATAATCGCGTTTTGCAATACTACAATTATCCTATCGTGCAATTGAGCATGTTAGGCACCGAACCACAATAAAACAAACTTTTGCACACTAAGCATACATGTCATGATTCAATCTAAACAATTAAAGTGTTTTTGAGTTTTAAACAAAATTCGAAAGTAAATAAAAGCGAAAAATGACTAAAATCGGTTTTCAAATCAAATAAAGGAAATCGATTTCTCGAGATGAAGGTAGTAAACTAGGATCACTATTTGTTAACTACGTGGAGCTTAATACAACTTAACAAAATTAATTATTAGGTTTTAGATCACTAATCTCAACTAATTCAGTTTCATAACACTAATTTTTCAGTAATAAACTAATCATCAATAACTTACGTTAGCAATTAAATTATCAATGAACATTAATTACAAGACTAAATAACCACTAAACACCTTAATAATCTATTTCTATAGACAAGGTATATATAACACTTAATATTTTGGTTCGGGTATTTTATCGAAAACTTTGGGATGTGAAAATGCATAAATGATAAACTAACATGATCAAAACTAATCTAGCAATAATAACAAATATTAAGCAAGGATATATGATATTCTATACATAAACTCTATTAATCAACTTCTAATCATTTTAGACCTACCGTTTTTAATTACTCACTAGCTATCATGATAACACAAAGCAGAAAGTTGTGAGTTATTAACTTCTTCTTTTAAAATATATTGTGAGACAATCTTCTCTTTGACGTGTTTTCACCAAACCACTTGCTCTTGGCCCATAAGAAAACGACAAGAAAGATGTGTGTCTATGTGTGATGAAGGAAGCCACGTCCTCAGTTTACTTACACTTTTCGACTAGACGTGGCTCCTTACCGATCTCACTTCACTTTCCTCTAGCTTTTCAAATTTTCTTGGTTACTACGTGTTTTTGTGTTTAGCTTTCAACTCAAATTCAAATATTTTTTTCCACATTTTCAACGATTTCACGTAAAGAAGGGTAAATTTTCGATTTATTTGTATAAGTCATAATTCGATTTCGTTTTATAATTTATAAAGTTTCTAAGACTTTTATATGAGTGTTTTTTTTTTTCGTTTTTTGAATACATAATTCTTTCCCTGTAATGAAAATGAATTGATGAATGCATTTGTTACAATAAAAATGGAAATAAATCTCATAACTAAGAAAACATTTTTTCTGAGGACACTCTTTCTTCCCAAAAGAGTAAAAGTTTTTCATTTAGATTTTTTTCTTTTTTTATATTTGTTTCTACTTATTACTCTACTACACACCACTCAACGCAAAAACAAAATAAGTAATGTCATTATACCATATAATCAAATAAATAAAATTCAGAAAATAACTGGACCTATCACCCACTCTATAAATAAAGAAATGATCCTAAGTTACACCACAAACCATCTCTTCATCTCATTTCTCTTAGTCAAGTTTACTCAATTCTCTCAATTCTTCATCAATCTTTGGCGTTTAAAAACCTAATCAGAAATGGCAACGGCGTCGTTTAACATGCAGTCAGTGTTCGCCGCTCCTTCCGGTGGATTGACTTCACGCAACATCAGAAACACAAACCAACTCTTCTTCAAGAGGAATGCTTCCGTGGGAACAATCAGGTGCATGGCTCAGGTATATTATTTACTTCCTATCACTTCTCTACTTTACTTGTTTGACTTTTAATACTGACCATTCAATTCGTTGACTCTTTTCTTAAGGATGATCCTATCAAGGAAGATCCTTCTTCGCCTACGACCTCGACTTCGGCCGCCCTGCCCCAAACACCACCGTCTCCTCCTCCAGTTAGCAAGCCTAAGGTATAATCTAATGATCAAAGTGATTAATATACATCATTAGAATTTGATTATCCAAGTATCGGTGTATCTTCATAATGCATGTTCTTGGTAGAAAACAAGATTTGCGACTTGATAAATTTGTTAATTATTCAGGTGAGTACCAAGTTTGGAGATTTATTAGCGTTTAGCGGTCCGGCGCCGGAGAGAATAAACGGAAGGCTAGCAATGGTGGGGTTCGTGGCGGCGATCGCGGTTGAGCTGTCCAAGGGAGAAAACGTGTTTGCTCAAATCTCCGACGGTGGCGTCGGGTGGTTTCTAGCAACGACGGCGTTGCTGACATTGGCATCGATGGTTCCGCTGTTCAAGGGAGTAAGGGCGGAGTCAAAGTCCGATGGATTCATGACGTCAGACGCTGAGCTATGGAACGGTCGTTTTGCGATGCTTGGTCTCGTTGCTTTAGCCTTCACTGAGTACGTCAAGGGTGGGACCCTCGTCTAAGGCTTTTGTTTTTTTGTGGTCAGTGTTTGACCCTTTAGATTTGTAATAAAATGAATTATGTAACGCATAGTTCGACTTAATATGAATGATTTAATAATGATTTAGTATTTGCTTCGGTAATAACAAGAAACTGCAACGGCTAAGCCCAAGATTTCTGGTGGACTGGTGGTGCAGCAGAATCATTAAGATCATTTCTATAAATATAATTTCATAATAATAGTATTAAGATTTATGTTCTATCAATTTATTTTGGGTTTAATATACTTTCAGTTTTTTTAATGTAGCAAATGTTTAATTTTAAATTGCATCAGAATTTGATTGACAAATAAAAAAAGTCTTGATATACAAAGGATGTGATGTTCATAGTTAAAAGTGTCATTATAAGACAGCATTTACATATTACAAAATACAAACAAACCAGAAAATGAAAGCCCTTCTCTCATTTATCTATCTGTCTCTCTGAACTCACCACTAACCCTACTTAAACTGCTCAAAACTATAGACCAAAAATATGAAGTGAGGATCCTTTGTACATTGGCAATTTGTTAACATGAAGAAAGAAAGTAACTTTTCTTCATCTTGAGCTTCAATCATCGGTTATAGCATCTCCGCGCTTCGGTATCTTGTTAAATGTCTGCAAACCAACCGATGAGAGTTTTGAAGGAAATCATTCAAAACCATTTAACAAAAGCTTGCCATATGATTCTCTTCTTACCTTCACTGTTTAGATCAACTGAAAGATTTGGGACTTTTTGTCTGGCTTTCAGGTGACTCGCACTGCATTGGAGATCTTGTACAGCCAAGGTTTTGTGAATATACAGCGTTCATCAGTGGCTGACGATTCAGAAACGCAACTCCTGTCGACTTTTTACTCTTAAAGAATCTTCTGCACATACAAAAAACTTTTCAGTTTTCAGCGATTTGGAATAAGCATATAAGTATATAAAGCACCTGTCCTTCCGCTTTTCACGATATCTTTGCAACGACACCTTTCTGTTCGCCTGACCCTCTGTATCTTAATAAACGACCAAAAAAAAAATTAAATAACATCACAGTCGATATAACATGCAGAACAACAAGCAAGTCAAGTTTATCCGCCTCCAAGTTAACACGATTAGCATAGCATTGCAGAGGTGAAAGCAGTAATGATCAAATTTTGCTCTCATAATCATTAAGGTAATATGAACACTACTCGTACCAGAATCACGAGAAGAATTCGCCTTCTCAAGGCCAGTTTGGGGAAGTTCTACCATCTTCTCTGCAATAACAATTCACAATTTCATTACAACTATCCGCTAGTTAACAGAACAAAGAAAGTGGCATAACTATCACAAAAAGGTACAAGAGGCATCTGCATATTCTACACAAGCTAGTATAGGTGCCACCATACAGCATTTAGACATGATTCCTTTCAAAGTTGGACCAAAACAAAAGCCGTGTTTGGTAAATAAAACAAAGATCTATTCTATCTGTCAGACAAAGCTAGAGATGCAGCTCCATTCACTTTTCTAGTTTGATCATACATAAAACAAAATCATTTCAAGTTTGAATCAACTATCTATAAACCGAAAAGCAAATCAGACACTTTAGCAAAAGCTTACCTTTACTCGTGGGCACGGAGATCACACTAGTAGAAGCAAAAATACCATTTACAGGGAAATCAATCTGATTAGCTGCCAAGTGCATGATCGACTGGGCCTGCAAACCAATATACAGGATGCATGATCAAAACCATGTCATCAAAATTTATATACTTTTCAGATAATGTTTGTTCATTTACCTTTTCAAATGTTACTCCATCATATACATTCACTTTCCCACTATAGAATATTGTCATTTGCCTTGTTTCAGCTGAGCTTCTGATACAGCACATTACAGAAAAAATTGTTTAAACAACATGCAAATGATAGCAAGACCTAAAACCTAACAGAACCAAACTTTTCTTTGATCATTTCAACTCACATTATTATTCCTTATTGACCTAAATCCAGGAGACTACTAAGAGTCAAAACCAAGAAGATCAAAAATATATACTTGACTACATATTCAGATAAAGCCACAATGAAGTCTCTTACCCATCACATAAACTAGTGGAAAGGATGTGACTTTAAAGTAAAATCTCTCTGACCAATCAACCATCAAACTTTAATGTCACAATGCATCACTCTTCTCTTTAACTTAAAACAACATTGCAAGCGTGTAGAAGCAAGCAGAGAGATATGACATAAAACTTGAAAGAGTATTGTAGAAGAAAATGTAAAAACCTGGGAGAAACTGTGTTAAAGTAGCTATCTTTATCAGCTACAAAGTGACAAGAACCACCGGAAAACTCAGCTGATCTTGGACCTCCATTGCTTGGCTCAATCGGCTGAGAAACAAGGATCTTACGGAGGATTCCGGCGCCGGAATCGTTACCGGTATCAAATAGAGCTTTAAGGGAAAGAACTTGCTGGATCGCTTGAGATTTGTTCCAAGAAGGTCGACGCATTCCTGTTACGACACGTGTAAGTCGCCATTATCGGAGAAAAAAGCTCGGAGAGAGTAGAGAATTTAAGAATAATAATAAACCTTTTGCTTTGAGGAATTTGCGGCAGTCTTCGCGTGTGAGCTGAGAGATGTCTTCTTCAGTGAGTAGCTTCAGAGGCTTCTCAAGTATTGACTTCGCCGGTGAAACTCCGACATCCATCATCTTCTACCCAGTCACCGGATATACAGCGCGGGGGAGATGAGTGGCGTTTTTTGTAATAATTGGAGAGTTTTGGGGCAAAATTAGGAGAGCGAGAGAGAGTGAGGTCTAAATTGTTTCAATTGGGGGTTTCAATTTTGGGGGAACGAATGGTTTCCGGAGCTGGGATGCTCCCTAGACTGCCACGTCAGATCCATGTCTCTCTTTATTATATTAGATTATTTATTTAATGCCTAATCATGCACTATCTACTTTGGATTATTTTTTTTAAGAATTTCTTTTTCATTTTTCATGTAATCTTTTTTCTTTTTTCACTTAATAATTCAATACTCATTCAACTTTTACATTCAACAATAATTTATTTAATAAAATTCAACATCTTACCCTACCATTTTTTATTTCAACCTTTATTTTCTTCAATATTTTTTTTTTTATGATTATATATTAATAACAATTATCGATTGAAATTAAATTAAAATAATTTAAAGTTAAATAAATTTTTAAATTATTTTTTATTGAAAAATCTATTTTTACTGCTTGATATGTCCCCAACGATCCGAAAAAAAACCGTAATTTGAAATATTTTAGGATTGGTTGGAAAACTGATTTTGAAATTAATAATATTGGAATTTTGATAGTTAAAAAGATAACTGGTAGAATTTTAGGTGTGAAAAGAATTGGTGTTGGGATCTATTTTACTATAAATAGATTTAAGCTAAAAACAAGAATTTATTGAAAGTTAATAGAAAATTTATAATATAAATTATGGTTTTTTTGTGTATTCAAATCAAATGAAGTAAGTTTATATTTACAGTATGAAAATGATGGATTTTAGTATTAAAAATAAATTATATATTTGATATTTATGAAATAATTGATAATCATCGATAACAAAACAACACATATCATTATTTATATATTAATATTTAATATAAAAAAATTTACTCAATGAAAATGCGCCACTTGTATAATCTTTTCCATTCCCGATTCAACATGTCGAAGAGATTCAACCACAAATATTTTCAACACTTCACTGTAACTATTAAATTGCTAAATAAAAAATTCAACATCACCATTGTAGATAGTCTAAGTGGCAAACTATACATCTTTATCCGATTTACATTATTTTTCTTTCGATCTATTGCATAATCAAAAAAAAATTATAGAATAGAATATAACTGCAATTAGATTTTAAATTTTAAAAATGTCCGGACTTGGTAGGTGGCATTAGCTTACCAACAGAAGATAAGATTTCATGAAAAGTAACTAAAACATGATGTTAAGATGCTTTAAACTACAGTAAAACCCGATAGATTAATATTCGATAAATTAATAATTTTTTCAGTATAAATTAATAAAAGATTATAAAATACTTTAGTCCCAAAATAATTAATTTATAAAGGTTTTATTATAGTTATACACTTATATCTTTCTTTACCTTGAAAACGTCAGTTCTACTTGCTGAAATATTGAAATCCCATGTCTAAGCAAGATTTTTTTTTTTTTTTT
>VBRH01000343.1:5322-20171 GCA_014578085.1 Cardamine resedifolia | reverse complement strand
AAAAAAAAAAAAAAAGACAGTAGCAATTTGAATTTAATATTTGGATTCCAAAGCTCATGGGTCTATTCCACTGCTCACACACACTCTCTCTATCTAAGCTTCTTTTGACTTAAGACCAAATGAATGACCAAACCCCAACACACAAACATAAACCCAAAAAAACTCTCTCAGAGAAACAAAAAATTGAAAAGAAAAAAAAAACACAAAATAACCAAACACTTGTCTCTGATAGCGTACGCAGCTTCCCTCGCCGTTCTTGCTAATGGGCGCCGTCCGTCGCCGCCGCCGTCGGTTTCTCTTAGCTTCACTTGCCGCATTTGCTATCCTCCACCTCTTCTCCGCCTCCGCAGTCTCCGCCGGTAAGAATCAATAAAACTCAGTCTCTGTTTAGTAAAATGTAATTTTCTCTTTGCTTTAATTGTAACTTTAACCCGAAATTTCTTGATTTTTCTGACGTTATTTCATACTGAGCTCAGTAAATTATGGTTTAATCCTTTTACAAAAAAAAAAATATCTTTTACAAAAATTATGGTTTAAATGGTACAAAAAATGTAATTTTTTTTTTAGTCCGATGCTTAAATGTTTTTGATGTCTTTCTAAATGGAGAGTGAGTTAACTCGGTGGTTAATTTAACCAGGTGGATGGATTGGTCAAAGAACCGGGTCGGATATACCGGGTCGGTTTATGGGGGATAATAAGCGGTTTGGGGGACCGGGTTCATCACCACCGACGTGTAGATCGAAGTGTGGGAGATGTCAGCCGTGTAAACCGGTTCACGTACCGATTCAACCCGGTTTAAGTATGCCATTGGAGTATTACCCTGAAGCTTGGCGATGCAAGTGTGGCAACAAGCTCTTCATGCCCTAAGATCATCAATTATTAAACAATTCACAAACTAAAAAAAGTGTTTTAATTCTTTTTGTTTTGCTTTTTTTTTTTCTCCCCCTCATTTCTTGTGCTTTTCCTGATTAATTATTGTAGTGAAATCTATATGTTAATATTAAAAAAATTGGCCATGTGAAGAAATTGACAACTTTGGGAAAATGCAATTTTTTTTGGGTGGTGATATTATCGAGAAAGAGAGAGTGTGAGTGAGAGTGAGTCATCAACCCTTCTTACCCTAATGACACTAGCTCCATTGTAGAAGCAATAATCTTACAGGCGTCTAATTCAGGTATTGTTTTATCTATTTTTTTTTTAATGTGAATTTTGGATCAGAGTTAAATCTATTTTAAAAGAATAAAATGTTTTTTTTATTAAGAATAAAATGTTATACACTTCAGACTTCAGTTATGACCAGCAACATAAAATGGCAAAGATTTTTAACTGATACAAAATAGTGAAACAGTTGAACTTTAAATGATAAGATATTAGAAACATTTTTAGTTGAGTATTATAAGTTCTGTAAAATAATTACAAAACGTTAACTAGATCAGTGAAGTATCATCATCTTAGTTACTATATATCTTGACACGAATAAAATCATTTTTCAAAAACATGAAATGGTAAAATACTAGTAGGACCGTAATTTTAAAAATGTGAAAACGTGATTTACCATTAATTACCAACAGACTAACAAAAGGATGAAAAGAAATATCTTTTAGATTGTTAGTTCTTTTTGAAACAAAACTTTGCCACTTTTTTTTTTTTTTTTTAATAATTTTGCCACTATGCAGTTACCTTTTTCTGAATTATTTGACAAAATTCGCGCATGGAAAATGTGTGATGAAATTTTGTTGTGTGTTTCCATTTTGCGTTAATTATGAGTAAATTCAGTGATTTGCCCCTTATTTTCAAACAAATCCTTCTTAACAAAACAATACTAGTAGTATTTTTGTCTGGTTATGCATGTTTGTTTGGACCCATAGGTTTTTGTCCCTCGACAGCTATGTAGATTTCATTATTGCTCTTTGATGATAATTTTGTAAGGTATATCAATGTAAATCATGATTAATATTTATATCGTACTTGCACGTGTAAGTTTACAGCAGGACCATTTTTTATTTTTATTTAAACGAAAAAAATATATAAACGAATGTAAAAAGTAGTAAAGGCATTTATGGTTTGGAGTTTTTCTATTTTCACTACAAAGCCGCATATGTACTCGTGTCGTACTGCATACTCTGTTCCTTACATATAAGTTTGCAATATCTGAATTAACTTTTTTTTCTTTATGAGATTTCCCAATAAAATTATACTTTTGATTTTAGTATTTGGAAAAGTATGAGTGGTCTCATATTTTAGTTTTACAAATTTGGCTTCAAAGATTATAGAACCATTGGCCTATAAAGGATACACAATAATTTATGTGTTGTAGATGTCTAAAAAGCGTAATAGTAGTTATAACAATAATTGTCTAAATTGGAGAATGATGATTTATACTATTGAGATCTTATGAAAATGGTTAGAAGCTGGTTTTACGTTTAGATATATTATAAAATGCAGGTTTATAACGTTTCGGTAAACAAAAATGTTTGCATCATACTAAAAAAAAAAAAAGTTATTTGCATAAGACAATGTAGACATCAAACTGAGACAACATGTTTTCTAACTATTACGACTACTTCCAATGACGGACTTAGGGTGTAGAGTGGTGACTGGTGAGGCAAGTGCCGCATATTCTTTTTCAAAAATAATGTAATTTTTATTTAAGATTTATAATACATCTAATGAAACTGACAATAAATTTAGATTTTGTATGATTTTGCCTCATATAGAGAAATTTTCTAGATCTACACTATCGGATGACGATAACAAATAGTTTAATTTTTTTTTATCTTTATGACCCAAAAAATAAAAATTCTTAGATTAATTGTGTGAATTCACTAACCTTTCGGCCATTCACCGGATCCAGACCATTTCCATGACTTTTAGGAACAATAGAGATACTAAATCTAATACTTTGTTTGACAAAAATAAAATAAAAAAAATCTACTGTTTTTTGCTGATTTTTATTTTTATTTTGGGACTATCTTAAGATTTCGGGTTAGCTTGGATCTGATTATTTTTTCTCTCTTTTTTTTATCGGACTGGACCGATCAGTTCTATATGACATGTCTAGTGTATTCAACATGTCATGGTTGTAATTGTAAATTTGTGTGGACGATGCGGATATTACAATGGATGATATAAAAAAATTGTTTAGTCTATTTATATTGAAGAAACCCTGTATTATATAAGTTTATAATGATTATATATCTCTAGTTCAGATACCATGAATAGAATATATATTTACAAAATTACTGTGACTTTTGATTATGTACTAAATTTTGAAAATACGTTATCTTTCTAACTTATAACCACTGTCCTATTAGTCTTGTGGGCCATGGTACTCGACCCAAACGTTGACTAATAATAATAACAATTGTATGGTGTGTTATATCATAACTTAGGTACGTGGAAACTCTGTCCAAGTTTTGTTTTTCGTTTCATAAATATTTTGGAATAAAAACTTTTGAAAATACCTTTATAAGTATTGCAATTTAAAAACGCGATGAAACGTTTTTTCTATTTTGAAAACACAATGAATACTTATCTTTTTAATTTGGAAACTTAATAAATATATAATTTAGATGCAGAATATTTTTTATTAATCAAAATATCAAAAACAAATACAAGAATAAATATACAACTAATCAGTTTACGAATCCTAATTGTTTCTAGGAATTAACCGCTATGATCTTGAAACTTTGTTGAATCTCTTGCCTTTGCTCTCGATTTCTTTCTCATGTCTCGTTCATTCCCATTTTTATTAGAAAGTTTTACCGTCTTTAATTATCCTCATGGAATTTGGAGTTAGACGGCTAAATCTTTATATGAAAATGTTGTTATGAATATTCTCCCATAAAATCATTACGAGTATTCTTTTGATAAGGCCATAGCGAATATTAACTGACATAATCATTGTTTTTCGTTAAGATAAAGTCATTCTCAAAATACAGGAATGATCCAAAAATAGTTTAGAAATAGTCCGAAGACGGTATTGATCTTTTCTAAAATTATCTAGGATTTGAATCCTTATTTTCCTTATTAAGGATAAAATTATACCCAAGAATGAGGATGAAAATGTTGATTTAAACATTTAATTTTGATAGTTAAAATATGTTATCTTTACTTAAACTATTTAATGCTTATATGTTGAATTTGTATTGTTTCAAAAAAAAAAAATGATTTGATGTTTTATTATATATTTTAATTATATATATATATATGTGTTTGGGTTCATGTTTCCAACACGGACATGTTTTTTCATTTAAAAAAAAATTATTTTAACGTTTCCATACGTTTCGTATTTTTTTCCTTTTCCATGCTACTTCATCATAACAAAAAAAAAATTTTTTTTAAGAAATGTTGTTTATCAAAAATAAAAATTAAAGAAATGCGTGTTTCTTAAAATTGATATGATGGTACGTTGTACGTGAGATAATTGATATTCTATCGACGTACGAAATAACATGAGGGAGCTATCATATAACTTCTTTGGATTTTTGCATACTGTATATATTCTTTATATTTAAAGTAAGAAATCTAAGTAAACACATAAACAAAACTGAAATTAAAGTTTTCTTTTACGGAGAACAAAAAAAAAAGGGGGAGAGAATGTATAGCCAAATTATATCCTCTTATTTTCAAAAAGAAAAAGAAAAAAGGAGATAACAAAAACTTAAATAAATTGATTAACTATTTCATGTTTTTTGGAAAGAAAAAAAATTGAATTTATCCCATATATAATTATAAATATCATGTTATTTTATCCTATAACATGTTATTTATATACTTTATCAAAAAAATAACATGTTGTTTATATAGTGCAAAGGTTGAAGTTAGAAAAATTAAGCAAGTATATTATATTACACATATATTTATAGACTCATAGTTATGTTATATTTTATCTTATAAACGTTAAAAAGTGGTATTCCCTATATTTTAAAATAAGTGTAATTTAATGTTTTTTATATATAAGAAAATAATTAATTTTTTATTTTATCTTTATTAATAAATTATATAAATTTGCATTGGTCAATACATTAATGGAATAGGGGTAAACTATAAATTTTGTCAAAAAAATTATAATGGATATACAAAAAAATATTTAACCTAGAACAAAAAATTTAAGCTAAAACGACACTTAATTTAAAAAGTAAGAGTAGTAACCATTGTACTACAGTTATTTGATATTGCTAACACCTTAAACAGAGATTTTAGGCAATTAATGTGTGATTGGTAAATTCGTTTATTGTGAACTAAAGAATACTATTCATTAGTTAGTTCATCAAACAAAGAAAACGAATGCATTTTACCGGGAAGAAAAAAACAATTAAGTATCATATAATATATGAAGGAGCTCTCTTCATAAATGGCACATTTATCATCTCTGAACTAATTTTAAATAAATATTTTTCACTGTTTATCATCTAACAATTAATTTGGAATTAATTAACTTTAAACTAATAAATGTATAAACATTGATATAAGTGAATTCGTAGTTAAAAGACCAAAAGTTATATACCATAAAACTAATAAGAATATTACATTTAATTGAATTTTAAATTAATTTTATCAACATGATTTTAGGTTGATTTTTCTACTAAAAAAACCATTATCTTTTTTTTTTTTAAACCTGACCTCAAATTTGTGCAAATCAATTCTATAATCTTCAAAGTCATCCGCAATGTAGTGTTAAAAATTTGAAGGAATAAGCAAAACGGTGTCATTTTGTGATTGAAATAATTTTTTATTTTTAATTTGTTATAAGGGAGATAAATTAATCATCAAATCTGATCTTATATGAATGAATTAAGACTTATCTTCTTCATCAGCCATATAACGTCCGATCACCTAAATTGATAGTCGTTCCTTTATATCAAAGCATTTCTCTTTGATTAAACAGAAATACACATTAGCTTAGTTGCTATAATCCTCACAGATGGAAAAAACCTTCAGATTTCGCGGTATTCTTGCAAATTTGAGTTTAGATCTGAAACCCATTCATTAGCGCTTTCAATTCTTCATTATCAAATGACGAATTCGAGTTTCAGATCTGAAGAAAAAAAAATCCAATTTTTGGATTTTGACTTGGAGGAAGATTGTGGGAATGATGTAATTTCAGCCGAACGTTATTAGCTTTTGAGAAGAAAATGGGATATGGGCAGAGCAAATCATGTCGAGGCTCGTCGCTATCTTCGTCGGTGAAAAAGAAGATTCTGACGTTGCCCAACCTCCTCCTCCTCCGTCGTCTTCGAGTGATGGTGGTGGAAGGAGGAGAAGATCAATGAGTCTGTTTTGTTCTCTTCACTCTTCTTGTCTTGCTTCATCTTCTACTTCTCATGACACAGATGATGATGAGGAACAGATCTGGTTTTTGAACTTTTATGCAATTTCATTGATTTTGATTAAAAGTAAATCTGAAATTAGGTTTTGATTTCTTTAGCTGTGTAATGGTTGGATGAGGAAGAATCATGGAAGTGTTTCAAGGCGTAGAATTGAATCAAGGAAATGCATCAGATTGTTATGCTAAAAAACTGAGCGATGAGAAGAAAAAATCTGAAAACGAAAGACGAAGACGAAGAAGATAGTGTAATGTTTCTGATGAAGAAGATAATGTGTTAATTAATATATGTAAAATTATTTAATGATTAATGTGAAGTTTGAGAAAAATTAATAAGATTTGGTTTATGAACCCTATTTTTAGTTTATCCCCAAATTAGATTTTCCCAATTCTAAATCTAATTCATGTAACAAAAATCATGTTGTTTTGCTTAGTGAAAAGGGTGGAAAACAACAACCATTTTGCTTATTCTGTCAAATTTTTTACAGAATGAACGGAGGGCAGCTCGACAATATAGAGAGGTCATATATTGCGTGTGACTTTTAAAGTTATAGAATTGACTTACTTTGATCTCAAAAAAAAAGTTAGGAGAAATTTTTTTAAGATATATATAAGTGAATTATATATATATAAGTAAAATATAAGCAAAATATAAATAAAATATAAAATATAGTTCAATTTATTTTCATATATGTATGTATTTTATTATATAATAATTAATTATTCATTGTTAATTTTTTAAAATAATAACAAAGTTAATTTAAATAATTATAACTATACAGTTTATACAAAATTCCGCGGATATTATAGTCTTTGTAAAGAGGAAACTGTAAATAATGTCAAAGACGTCGGGAAAAAAAAAGCAATAATCAAAAGAGTTTTACAGAGATGAGACTGATGTGATGGGTTTGGTTGGGTTGGTGGTGGACTGTGCAGACATAGCTTCCACTTTTCCTGTAAATTATTTTTACTCACTATTCTTTTAGAATAACTTTGTTTGTCCATTGGCCGAGGAAAATTCAGAATATTGTTCATACTAAAAATGCTTTAGGTAAGGCATACCAACATCCCTTTTGGATCCATTAAAATTCATCTTTCTGTTAGGCTCGGAATATTTAAACGTATCAGGCGGATTATGTGGAAATAATATGGATCAGGCGGATCGGACGGTACAACTGGAAATTAAACTTATCAAGCAATGTATTTGATATATTGAATGGTAAATAAGAATAAAAATAAAAATTAGTATAGGAAAAAAAATTAATTGATAAAGAATGAAAAACTTGTTTAAGCCACAAATTATAAATAAAATATTTGATATAAAAAACGTCTATATTATTATAAATTTTAGTAAATTTAAATTATTTGATATTCATCATTTTTGACATGTAATTTTTTTAAAATGAGTGTATACTTATAAATATAAATTTAAAATATTTAATTTCATAATTAAAAATTATTATAGGAATTTCATATTTATATTAGAAAAATAAATTCAAATAATACATCAAATAGTAAAAAAATCACACTTGGAACACATGTAAATTGATGTGTATTGTTGAACCGCATGCGTTTTACTTTTTACTTGTTAAAATTGAACCGCAAATGATACAGTAAAACTGCGTATCACTATTTGATTATAACACAAAAATGTGACATGTTGTAGTTTAAAAAAACTCACTAAATCCATATTTTTCCCGTCCCTCCATTCATCGCCTTAATAAAGCCATGAAAATCTTAGTCAATTAGTACTCTGGTCTGAATGATGATTGTATAAAACGCAGTGAGGAACAAGTAGATCAGAATGAAATTTGTGTGGTTAATGTAAAACAAATACAATAGACAAAATAAATAGTATAGTATAGACGGAATAAAAATTTAATGGTGATAAAAATAAGTATGATGCAGATATAAATACCTATCAGTTTATTTTCCTAGTTTTTATATAAATATTTTTGAACAAAATTCTATTAGTCATTTAAATTAACTCTTATGATTTTATAGATTTTAAAATTTGTAACAAAGTCCATATCTAACCACTTCAAATTGAAAGCGTAAGAAAAAATAGGACTCATGGATGAGCGTTGCTTGCATAAAACCAATAAAAATATATATTAATAAAATCTAAAACATGAGTGCCATTCAGGCATTCACAACACAATTTGTTTTAGGAGATACAAATTTCTTCTCCTTGTTTTTTCACGAACTATACTAAAAACAATTCAGCCAAAACTTATATACAAACAGTTAGAATTCACCCAATAATTTTAGAGCCTTCCATAGACTCCAAACCAATAGTTTTTGGTTGAAAAACACATTAAATTGTAACTTTCAACAGGGAAAATAAAACAACCAACAAGAAAAAAAGAAAAAAAAAGAAAAGATAACGACAATGAAGTACACCAATTTTCTTTGATGGACTAGAAATATTTGACTTTTGTATACTAACTTCACAAACTAACAAAATTGACCAACGACTACACAAATTATTATTTATTTATTTTTTTGAAAATTTTCATAGCTACACAAATTATTAAAACCCAATTACTAAAAGACACTAATTTTATAAACTTGGAGCAATCCGTTTTACTAACTCTGAGTGAAGTGAGGAAAGTTTTTTGCTTAAATTGATAACTTTAAAATAGATTCCAAAACTTGCACCTACAAATATTCCATCGTGATATCTATACTTTATTATAAATCTAAATAAAACATAAAATCACGGTAGTTTATCTAAGATGAAAATGATCAGCACTCTAAAGTTTTCATTGAAAATATTGTCTATTATGTGATTCATTTTTAAGATTCTTAGGGGTCGAACGACCCAGTTTCTAGTAACTAAACAACAATGAAAGCCAATATATATGTGAATATGAAAGCTATAAAAGGAATAGAAACGAGAAGCTAGCATATACACATATGGATGTAGTTAGTGTTATTAATCTGATTAGGAATCATTAATAAGTGACTAATGGTAATTAAGAAACGAATAATTGATAAATGCAGTTGCTTTTTAAAAAGAAAAGAAAATGAGAAGTGCATTGTCAAATCTATCGCATCAAATGATACTTTTTCATATAATTTTAGATAAACATCAGAGAACAGTCCTTGAGTAGGTTCATAGACACCGTCCTACACTTGGAAACTTCATTTAATTCTTCTGTACCCCAACTATATTATTATTTTATTAATTTCTTCATGCAATCAAATGTATAAGTTGGTTTCTCTCTTGTTGTTTGTTTAAGAAACCCAATGGGCTTTAGTTAGCTGTACGTTGTAGAAGCCCATAGTTTCCAATGGACTTCAATTGGTTCTACTATTGTTTGAGATGGTACGTTGGTTACACAGAGATACCCAACCCAATATGGATCGTTATGGAATGTGTATGAGTTTAAGAATTTAGAAAAATGGGGTAATTCTTGAAACAATGAGCATACAAATCTACATATAGAAACAAATATGCATGTATGAGGCGGAGGCACATTGATAGAAGGGGTGTCAATTGACACTCATGGTTTTAATTTTTTTTTAATGTTTTGTTATTATTTTTAAATTGACACCCTTAATATAATATTATTGACACCCACGAAATATTCAAGTATAAGTTTATAAGCGGATAAATAAATCTAACATTGTAGCACAATCCAGTTTAAAAATAAAATAAAATTAAATAAGCCCATGAATTAAACACAACCGATAACAAAGAAAAAGTAAAACAGAAACAGAAATGACTTAAACTTAATAATTAATTTTAATACAAAACCTAATTAATCCTAGCCACTATCTGAACGTTTCTTTACTTTTTTTCTTTCTTTTTTTCGTTCATTTTATTCTTCCTTTTTTCCAACATATACTTTATAGGTAAAAATTTATATTCTTTTTAGATTGTTACATTAATTTACATTTACACAAAATTTCACTAATCAATTTCAATTTGATTAGATGAAAAAAAATCATTCTCATTTTCACAAAAAGCATACCACAAATCAACTCTTGAATATCATCCAAACTAGAAACTGATTCAAACAAGGTTATCTACGTTAATTATACTTATTGACAATGATCCAAATTCTTAATTTTCATTTGCTAATATTTTTTCTTACTTTTGATTTATATTTAAGTTGCAGACATTTTTATTTTAAAGAGAAAGCTAAAGATTGTTTGCTAAGTTTTATCTAGATGATTTTAATTTTGTAGAGCGCAGATTTGTTGATCATCACTTTGACATCTATTTTGATAATGTGCAAGGAGATGAAAGATTTACTAATCTAAAAATTTTTTGTCGATGTTATGGTGGAGACAAAGAAACATATTTCTCATCCTTTGGTTTATCGGCTTTGCATAATCGTATTAGTGATGTTTAAGCGATTGACTAATTTGTTTTATTCAAAACACTATGACAAATGAAATTGTGATTAAAAAAAATTCATAACATAAGTGTGCGAAGGATACAATTTTTAGATTATTATTTGTAATTGATATATTTTTTTTCTTCTTTTAGTAAAATTTATGCATTTTGAAAAAGTAATTATTATAATAACACCCCTGATTAAATATTCTGGCTCCGCCACTAAACTATGACCCTACATGTAATTTATGAAATATAGACACAAGTGCCATAGTAGCTTCTGTCGCACCCAAACTTATGCATAAAACATCAATTCTTTGATTTTACAATCTTTGGAGACTGAATGTAGACCATACAAAGATATTTTTCTTTTTTTAACTGGCATAGTTTTTCTGCGGTTCCTTTTTATTTCATAACTATCGAGTTCACGGGTGAGAGATTGTCGTCTTAGAAAGATTTCGAGTTTCGAGAATAGATTTTCTTGGGGAGGTGAAAGGAATGATCAATGGATTCAGTGTGTTCTTGATCGTGTTCTTGGTAACTCGGGATGGTTTAATTTATTTCCACGGGTACATTCAGAATATTTCGAGAGGATCGGGTCAGATCATCGTCCACTTTTCACACGTTTCACCAATAAAAACCAGTCTCATTTTCATGTTTGATAAGAGGTGGATTTCTCACCCACAAAAAGCAGAGATTATTAAGGAAGCTTGTTGTAGTGGTGATGGTTCTGGTTCAAGAAGTTTATTGGATCGGATTGCGAACTGTAGGAAAGCACTTTCAAGATGAAAATGTTCTACTGTGTCTAACGCAAAGACAAGGATAAAACATTTAAAAGAAAAGATTGAGATAGAAGGCGCTAAAAATTTTTCAGACTTGCGTAATTTGAAGTTAATGAAGAGTGAGCTGGGCGATGCCTATCATGAGGAGGAGCTTTACTGGAAACAAAAAAGCCATGAGAACTGGCTAAGTGATGGGGATCAGAACACAAGTTTTTTTCATGGGAGTGTGAAGAAGAGAAGAGCTCGAAACAAGATCTTATCTTTATTTGATGATAATGGAGTGGAACAATTTGTTGAAGGTTCTAAGGGTAACATAGCGGTGAATTATTTTCAAAAATTATTCACATCATCGAATCCTGATAATGGCGTTGAGATATTGGCTGGTTTGATGCCTAGAGTCTCTAGTTTGGTTAATAGAGAACTCATCAAAGTAGTCAGCAATGAGGAGATTAAGAGGGCATTCTTTAGTATAAAAGGTGGAAGCACACCTGGAGCCGATGGTATGACTGCCCACTTTTTTCAAACTTATTGGGAGGTGGTTGGGGCTCAAGTGACGGCTGAGGTTCAAGGGTTTTTTGAGACGAGTTTTTTTTCCTCCTGAGCTAAATTTCACTCAGCTAAGTCTTCTACCGAAGAAGTTAAATCAACAGATATGAAAGATTTACGACCAATAAGTTTGTATTCAGTCTCTTACAAGATCATTTCAAAGGTATTATGTGCTCGTTTATAGCAATTTCTGCCAGATATTGTCTCGGATACGCAGGGAGCGTTTGTTTCTGGATGATTGATTTATGACAATATCCTTATTGCTCATGAGATGGTCTACGCCTTGAAAACTAACCCAAATTGCAATGAAGATTTTATGGCAATTAAGACTGATATATCAAAGGCGTATGACAGAGTGGAGTGGAATTTCTTAGAGGCATTGTTAACAAAACTTGGTTTTGATATCAAGTGGGTAGGATGGCTAATGATGTGTGTACGGTCTGTGTCTTATTCGGTTTTGCTAAATGGTAATTCCTATGGTTTTATTCAACTGGAGAGAGGGTAAGGCAAGGTGATCCGTTATCGCCATTTTTATTCATCTTATGCGCTGAGGCCTTGGTACATGTGATGGATAGAGCTGAAAGAGAGGGCACAATTACGGGAATGAAACTGAATAGAAGTTGTCCTGCCGTTTATCATTTACTCTTGGCGGATGATAGCCTATTCTTATGTCAGGCTAATTTCAAAGAGAGTATGGAAATTATGCGGTGCTTAAAGGCGTATGGTGACGCATCAGGTCAAGTTATTAATTTTGATAAATCTTCTATTACTTTTGGTGAGAAGATGGAACCAAATATGCGACATTTGATTGGTTTATTCATGGGCATTACAAAGGAAGGTGGAGCTGGGACTTATCTAGGACTTCCGGAATGCTTTAGTTGTTCCAAAAGAGAGTTGTTATCATTCATAACGGACAAACTAAAATCACGTTTGAATGGTTGGTACGCTAAAACGCTCTCGTTGGGTGGTAAGGAAGTTCTGTTGAAGGCGGTTGCCATGGCTCTATCGGTTTATGCTATGTCATGGTTCAAACTAACGAAACACCAATGTAAACAAATAACAAGTGCAATGTTGAACTTTTGGTGGAATGCTTGTGAAGATAACAAGAAAATGCATTGGGTGTCATGGGAGAAATTGTGCAAGCCGAAAGGTCAAGGGGGTTTAAGCTTTAAGGAGATTGTTTTTTTTAACCAAGCTTTGTTAGCCAAACAAGCATGGAGACTGTTGTCTTCGCCACAATCTTTAGTGTCTTGAATTTTTAAAGGAAGGTACTATAAGAGAAAAGACTTTATGAGTTCGTGTGTTGGTAACAGGCCCTCTTATGCTTGGCGTAGCATTTCACATGGGAAAGAATTACTTGAGAAAGGACTGGTGAAGTCAATTGGGAATGGTAAATCCACTCTTGTATGGCTTGACAATTGGATTTTTGATCAGAACCCTAGGTGACCATTCAATAAACAGCGATCATTGGACCTGAACCTGAAGGTAGCGAGTTTGATTTCTCCTCATGGTTGTTGGGACTCTCAGATTCTGAATGAGTTATTTTTCTGGCTGATGTTAAGAAAATTTGTGAGTTTCCTCCAAATTTATCTTTATCTGATAGTTGGTTTTGGGCTCATTCATCGAGTGGAAGTTATTCTGTTAAGAGTGGTAACTGGCTTATATTGCGTGACAATCAAGGCAGGGAGATAGCATCAGATGCTACACTAGAGAGTAATGAGTAATCTCGGATTTGGGCTGTAAAGACTGAACCTAAGATACAAATTTTTATGTGGAGAGCTCTCTCTAGGGCGCTGGCTGTGGCTGATTGTTTGACCTCTCATGGTATTCAAACGGAGCTTACATGTCGATTGTGTTCTTCTTCGGAAGAATCTATTGCTCATGTGCTCTTTCGATGTATCCCATCATTGAAAGTTTGGGAACTGGTTAATGTTCCTCAACTGCCTCAAGGATTTTCTGAGTTGATACATGGTAATATGGAGTGGTTGCTCGATTTGATGGAGAATTCATCTGTTCCTACTCATTTTCAGATCGCGATACCTTGGATGCTTTGGGGCATTTGAAAAAATAGGAACGATTTTTTGTTCGAAAACATTCAAGGTGATTTGAACAGGCTAGTTGATCATGCTTTGGAGGAATCCGGTCTGTTTTCTAGGGTAAAGGAGAAAGAAATCCAAGAACGTAAAAACAGAGTCAAGTCTTTTGATCATTTAAGCAGACGTTGGACAAAACCGGTGGAGGGTTTTGTGAAATGTAATATGTATGCGTCTTGGCTTAGTTCTTCTTGTATGATTGGTGGTTCGTGGATTGTTAGGAACTTTGTGGGTGAAGTGGTTTATCATGCTCGGGACGCCTTTCTTGCGGCCTCTTCATGACTAGAGGCTAATTTCCGTGTTTTGGAATGGACGCTCCAAAGTCTGTTGGATTTGAGGGTTCAGGATGTGGAGGTTTGGTCTGAATCTTCTCAGGTTATTGAGGCGATCCTGAATGTCGACAAGTGGCCCAGGTTTCGTACTTTTACAGATAGAATCCTTCGTATTGCTAGTTTGTTCTGTAATCTCAGGTTTCGTATTTCTCACATCAAAATGAACTCGGTGGCACGAGATATCGCTAAGAGTGTGACGCGAGAGGGCCGGTTGAGATCTTATTTAGATATTGGAGGTCCTTCTTGGTTGCAGTCCCGCATTAGGGAAGAGAGTCGGAGCTAAATGGGGGCGGGGATGGGGCTCTTACGATGCCCTGGTTTTTCTTTGCTCTGTTTATTTTGTTCTGGTCTGTTTCAACTTTGTGATTCTTTTGTCAATTCTTAATAAAGTTTTCAGTTGATGAAAAAAAAAAAAAAAAA
>VBRH01000342.1:42434-67615 GCA_014578085.1 Cardamine resedifolia | reverse complement strand
TTTTTTTTTTTTTTTTTTTCCCGTTCTTGCAATATTTAATGTGGAACATTGCTTAGATCTTATGGTGTTCTGTTGGTTGGTCTTTCCATGAAGGAGATAAATTTGTAAATTTCTAAGATAAATTTCATAGTTCATATAATTTCTTATTAGAGTCATTGTTTTGTACAGATGGAACTCCAGCGTGTAGCAGGCCTCTTAACAATTTGAATTCACCAACTATAAGAGAAGCAGTTGGGTCCGTCTGTGAAAGTTCATTTCAATCTGTACCGTCAATGCCCAGTCTGTGCAGAACAGGTCAAGATAATGGATTCCTGGAAAAGATAATTTCAGCCACTGGACTTGGAATCACAGAGCAGAAGGAATCTGATAAAAGTATGCAGAACATTGTGGACTCGTCTGTTGTTAATTCGAGAGAAGTTACTGAACAAAAGGATGGCAGCAGACAAGATGTTCTGGAGTTTGATCTTAACAAGACACCTCAGCAGAAACCCTCCAAAAGGAAAAGGAAGTTCATGCCCAAGGTGGTCGTGGAAGGCAAACCTAAAAGGAAGCCACGCAAACCTGCAACTCAGGAAAATGTGAAATCCAAGGAAACCGGGAGTGGCAAAAGGAGGAAAGCTCAAAAGACAAAATTGAAAGAATCAGCAACTAAAAAGCCAGCCAATGTTGGAGATATGAGCAACACAAGCCCAGAAGTTACACTCAAAAGTTGCAGAAAAGCTTTGAATTTTGACTTGGAGAAAACTGGAGATGCGAAGCAAGGAGACTCTGAGTCTGAAATGGTCCAGAACGATAGTGGCTCAAACTCTTTTTCTGAGACCAGAGATGCCACAGCTGGAACTAGTGGTAGTTTCCTGGATTCAGTAACACAAATAGACCAGGCCAATGGATTGGTGGCTACAAACCAACCACTTGAAGCATCCATGGGAAACCAGTCAGATAAACTATCAATGGGAGTGAAACTACCCAGAGTATTACAAGAAAATCATACTCAATTACTTGCTAGAGATCAACAACCTGAATTATTGATTGGCAACCAGCAATTCCAGTTGCCAGTGGAAATGCAGAACACCCAGTTCCCAGTGGGAAACCAACAAGCTTGGCTTCAGATGAAAAACCAACTCCTTGGATTTCCATTCGGTAATCAGCAGCCTTGCTTGGCCATGGGTAACCAACAACCTATGTATCTGATAGGAACCCCACAGCCTGCATTGGCGAGTGGAAACCAGCAAGGAGGTCTCCAAGGGAACAAGCGGCCTATATTTTTGAATCAGCAGACTCATTTACCTGCTGGAAATCGACAATATGGATCACCAGCAGGCATGCAGCAGCTTGTTATGTCAACCGGAGGGCAACAACATGGACTACTGATGAAAAACCAGCAACCTGGATTTTTGTTGAGAAACCAGCAATCTGAATTTCTGATGAGAAACCAGCAACCTGGATCATCGATGAGAGGCCAGCAGCCTTGCGTACCTTTGATGAACCAGCAACCTGGAACTCCAAAAGGTTTTACTTACTTGAACCAGATGGTAGCTGCGAGCATGTCTTCTCCTGGACTTCGACCTCATTCTCAATCACAAATTCCCAGAACTAATCTGCATGTGGAATCTGTTTCCAGGAGTTTGAACGGGGCTGCAGGTACATGTCAAAGAAGCAGCATTCCTGAATACGGTTCCTTACAGCTAGATATCCATAAAGGAAATGAGTATATCCCATCTCAAGAGAGATCCCATGGTGAATCTTTTGACGTATGCAAGAAAGCATCATCTCAAAACTCGGCTTTGCAAACCCCAATTATGGCTAAACTTGTTGATACCAGGGGCTCGAAGAGACAGTATCATCATGCAGCGGAACAGACGCAAAACCATGATCTGAACTTATCAGGTCGTTGGCCCTTGCTTCAACAGATTTCTCAACAGGATATGGAGAGACAGATTGCTCAATCACAAGATTTGGAGAGACAGAACAGCAGAACGACTGCAGAATATTCTGATGCTGCAAAGAAAATGAAAATCCAGAAAGTTGTCCAAGAAACTTTGCATGGCACTGAGGTAATAGAAATTGAGGACGATCCAACTGCTGGGGCAAGAAAAGATAAAAATATTGCCAGCATCAGTGTAACTGCATCTAAAGGAATTCCCTGTCTAGTTCAAAATTCTGCTGATAATGAGAAATGTGTTGCCCAAAAAACGCCTGCAAAAAGGGGTCTTCCAGGGAGAAAAAAATCAGTACCTCCGCCTGCTCATGCCTCAGAGAAATGTGCTGTCCAAAAAACGCCTGCAAAACGGGGTCGTCCAGAGAGAAAAAAATCAGTACCTCCACCTGCTCATGCCTCAGAGAATTGTGCTGTCCAAAAAACGCCTGCAAAAAGGGGTCGTCCTGAGAGAAAAAAATCAGTACCTCCGCCTGCTCATGCCTCAGAGATCCAGCTTTGGCAACCCACTCTTCCCAAGACACCTTCATCAGGAAGTAAGGCTAAAGAGAAAGGGAGGAAGTCCATAAACGATTCGGGGAGAGCAAGAGGTAATTATTGGATTCTACAATTTTGAGATTTAAGTAACTGATGTATCCAAACCATTTCCTTAACCACTGTTGATGCGTTGTATAGGTACATCAAGAGAATTTCTATGTCAGGATTTCATTGCAGAAATAATATACAGGATGCAGAATCTGAATCTAGGAGACAAAAGCAGAGAACAAGAGCAAAATGCACTTGTCTTGTACAGAGGAGATGGTGCAGTTGTTCCATATGAGAGCAAGAAACGAAAGCCAAGGCCTAAAGTTGACCTTGATGATGAAACAAATCGGATATGGAATCTATTGATGGGGAAAGGAGAAAGGGAGGGGGATGCAGAGATGGATAAGAAAAAAGAGAAGTGGTGGGAAGAAGAGAGGATAGTTTTCCGAGGGAGGGCCGATTCATTTATCGCCCGTATGCATCTTGTACAAGGTGAAGATCCTAACACTCTCAACTCTGTTTTTATACGCATTGCATGTCTGGATAGGAATCATAGGCATCAGCTAAAACTTTATCCTGAAATTAATAATAAAGTTACAAGGGAACAATATCAAAATAGCTTACAGAAAAGCATAATGCCACCAACTTTCTGGTCAACACATTTATTAAAATACCCAAAAATATGATGTTTTGTTTACAAATTGAAAAATCCTCATTAGTAAACCATGGCAAAGAGTATTCATAATGCTGTGAAGAACAGGTGTGATAGCTGAATGATTTCTGTGCCTATTACTTATTTTTTCTGCTATGGATGACCAATCGAGTTTAAATGTTTACAGGTGATAGACGATTTTCGCCATGGAAGGGATCAGTGGTTGATTCGGTCATTGGAGTTTTCCTTACTCAGAATGTCTCGGATCACCTTTCAAGGTATATGAGGTGCCTTAGTAAAATGAGAATTTCAATTCCACAGCAGAGAAAATAATCCATGGTGTTTTTACGATGCAGCTCTGCTTTCATGTCTTTAGCTGCTCGATTCCCTCCAAAATCAAGCAGCAGCCAAGAAGATGAAAGGAGTATTAGAAGCGTAGTTGTTGAAGATCCAGAAGGATGCATTCTGAACTTAAATGACGTCCCTTCGTGGCTGGAAAAAGTTCAAAATCCATCTGACACGCAAGTTTCTGGGGTTGATAGTGGATCAAAAGAGCAACAAAGGGACTGTTCAAACTCTGAAATCGATAGATTTGATTTCTTAGAGAACAGTAGTCAGAACTTAGAAGAGGAAGTATTATCATCACAAGATTCTTTCGATCCTGCGATATTTCAGTCGTGTGGGAAAGTTGGATCATGTTCAGGTTCCAAGTCAGACGCAGAGTTTTCTACAACTAGGTGTGAAACGAAAACTGTCAGTGGATCAGCACAATCAGTGCAAACTGGGAGTCCAAACTTGCCTGATGAAATTTGTCTTCAAGGGAATGAGAGACCGCTTCTATATGAAGGATCTGGTGATGTTCAGATACAAGAAACTGCAAATGTCGCTCAGAAGAAACCTGATCTAGACAAAACAATGAACTGGAAGGACCTTCTCTCTTTTGGTCAGCCAAACAATGACACTAATTGGCAAAAAGGACCGACCAATCCTTCCAGCAGCTATGATCAGACTACACCACAGGTACTAGACATAGAGGATTTTGGAATGCAAGGTGAAGGCCTTGGTTATTCTTGGCTGTCCATTTCACCAAGAGTTGACGGAGGAAAGACCAAAAATGCACCTCGCAGGTTTTTCAGAGAAGGTGGAAGTGTTCCAAGAGAAGGCACAGGTCAGATGATACCATCAACGCCTCATGAAATACCAGGAATGGGATGGTCCGCTACCTCAAGCACTCACCAAGGGCACCCGGGCGATGCCCAGCATAATCAACAATGTGGCACTCAACAAAATGAGATGAATAAAGCATCCCAGTTACAAACATTTATGGATCTGCTCAATTCTTCTGAAGAATGCCTTACAAAACAGTCCAGTATTTCGGATGGCCTTCTACCGAGAGATAGAACTGTTGAAGACATTGTTGATCCACACAGTAAGAATACAAGCTTTCAGAACACATTGGTCGAATCAAATTCCAGCAACAAAGAGCAGACGGCAGTTGAATACATCGAGACAAATTCCACTATTGTCCGAGAGATGAAAGGGACGCTTGCTGATGGGAAAAAGCCTACAAGCCAGTGGGATAGTCTCAGAAAATATGTGGAGGGGAATGAAGGGATAAAGGAACGAAGCAAAGACAGTATGGATTCCATAGACTACGAAGCAATAAGACGTGCTAATATCAGTGAGATTTCCGAGGCTATCAAGGAAAGAGGAATGAATAACATGTTGGCGGTACGAATTAAGGTAATTCTACTGATTCAGTTGAGAGCCTTTTTGTTTCTGTCAGAAGGCTTGAACATCAGTAAATTATGTAGCCATATCTACAACATTGCAGGATTTCCTTGAACGGATAGTTAAAGATCACGGTGGTATTGACCTTGAATGGTTGAGAGATGTTCCTCCTGATAAAGCCAAGTGAGTAAACCACATTTTTAATGACTGGCAACACTAGTATGATCGATTTACGCAACAGTTACATCAGACTGAGTATTGAAACAAGTTGCTCATAATCATTTCACAGGGACTATCTCTTGAGCATAAGAGGACTGGGTTTGAAAAGTGTAGAATGCGTGCGACTCTTAACACTCCACAATCTTGCTTTCCCTGTGAGTCAGACTATACCATTAATCTACTAATAACTTCTAATAACTCCGGCTTACTAAGCTGGAAATTGTATTGATGATATTAAGGTTGATACGAATGTTGGAAGGATAGCCGTTAGGCTGGGATGGGTTCCTCTACAACCTCTACCTGAATCACTTCAGTTACACCTTTTGGAGCTGTAAGTTTCTTTTTTTTCATCTAAACGACTAAAATTTTTGGTTTTTGCAAATCATAACCATGCAATGTTTTCACAGATACCCAGTGCTCGAGTCCATCCAAAAATTTCTTTGGCCAAGACTCTGCAAACTCGATCAACCAACACTGTATGCTCATAAACTCTACCCAATCATCTGTCTGAAAAACCAGTTTTTTCTTCGTTAGAATTCTATCTGCACTACTAACAGCGAAATTAATTAGTGTCCTTTTTCTTACTCAGGTATGAATTACACTACCAGCTGATTACGTTTGGAAAGGTATTATTGCTCTAAGCTTTGATATTATCATAAGGTAGTTTGAAGAATTGCAGGCACCTGATCAAGTATGTGTCTAAATCATGTGAACTCATGTCAGGTATTTTGCACAAAGAGTAAACCAAATTGCAATGCATGTCCAATGAGAGGAGAATGCAGACACTTTGCCAGTGCTTATGCTAGGTAAGCAAGCTTTCATGCACTTCTACACAATAATTTTGCTACTGAAAAGATAAAAATTAGAATCCTGGGTAAGTAACTAAATATAGGCTCAGTTTCATGGTAACAATCTGAAAATAGTATTGCAAGACAAAGATCAGTCGAAAGCATGGTGCCACGTGCACTCATCACTTTAGCATAAGCTCTAGTAATCCAGACATGAACACTATATTACCTATGCCTAGGGATTGTAAATATGAGATTTGACATTGATGCCATTGTAACAGTGCAAGACTTGCTTTGCCGGCACCAGACGAGAGGAGCTTAACCAGTGCAACCATTCCAGTCCCTCCCGAGTCCTTTCCTCCTGCAGCCATGCCGATGATGGAACTACCTCCTCCTCTGGAGAAATTCCTAACAAGTGGAACACCATCGAATGGAGGAAACTGTGAACCAATAATCGAAGAGCCGGCCTCGCCCGAGGAAGAATGCACTGAGATAACAGAGAGTGACATTGAAGATGCTTACTACAATGAGGACCCTGACGAGATCCCAACCATAAAGCTCAACATCGAACAGTTCGGCATGACTCTAAGAGAACACATGGAAAGAAACATGGAACTCCAAGAAGGTGACATGTCCAAGGCCTTGGTTGCTTTGAATCCAGCCACTACTTCTATTCCAACTCCCAAACTAAAGAACATTAGCCGTCTCAGGACAGAGCACCAAGTGTAAGCTGATATCTCCTTCTATATTTTATCTTTCATATGGGAAAAAACATTGCTCTCAACCGGGTTATATAGCATGTGGGTCAGCTAGGGTTTTGGAATTTTTATATATTTCACCTGACCGGCCTGAGCTGGCTCTGGTTGACTCGTTTGCCACCCTGCATCCCACAAAGCAAGAGGAGACGAGCAAGATTTTTTTTTGAGATTGGGTGTATAAGAAAATGACTTCAGAACGTATAGCTGTAAGGTGTGGTTTATATAGACAAGGTAAATGATAAATGTGTCGTCTGTTTGCAGGTACCAACTCCCAGATTCACATCCTCTCCTTGATGGTGTAAGTCAATTGTTTATTTTCTCTATACTCGAGTTGTTTTATTTAAACGACTGTTTCAAAATCCTTATTTGATGAAATAACAGATGGATAGAAGAGAACCAGATGATCCAAGTCCTTATCTCTTAGCTATTTGGACACCAGGTGAGAACAAAACACCGTAATGGAGCTTTCCTGTGTCGTCAGTATCAAAGAAAGTAAAGCTAGAACTAAAAAGCATTTGAAATAGAGTTGGTTAAAGATGAAATATCAAGGCTGTAAATGAAAGCTGGAACGTCGGGTTGGTGATGTTACATGTATATTAGTTTGTGAGATTAGGTTAACTAATGTAGTTGTTTGGTTGCCAGGGGAAACGGCGAATTCGGCTCAACCGCCTGAACAGAAATGTGGAGGGAAAGCGTCTGGCAACATGTGCTTTGAAGAG
The DNA here is from genome assembly GCA_014578085.1 of Cardamine resedifolia. Classification (NCBI taxonomy): domain Eukaryota; kingdom Viridiplantae; phylum Streptophyta; class Magnoliopsida; order Brassicales; family Brassicaceae; genus Cardamine; species Cardamine resedifolia. Next base: position 60,287 of record VBRH01000342.1, on the reverse strand, counting down.
ACTTGTTCAGAGTGTAACAGTGTGAGGGAAGCAAATTCACAGACAGTGAGAGGAACACTTCTGGTGAGATTGTCTAGAATCTATTTTATTGCTCATGAGGAAGGAGAAGTGAGAACACAAGTTACTAATATCATTTTTCCGTCATTCACAGATACCTTGTCGAACTGCCATGAGAGGAAGTTTTCCGCTCAACGGTACATACTTTCAAGTAAATGAGGTCAGATGAAACGAAACTCAAAAAGACAGGCGAAACATTCTTTCTATTTTGCTTTGGTTCTTTATCTTCCTTTGCCATTTTTGTTTTATCTTGCAGTTATTTGCAGACCACGCGTCCAGTCTCGAACCCATTGACGTTCCTAGAAAGTGGATATGGGAACTCCCTAGAAGAACTGTTTACTTCGGGACATCAGTAACATCAATATTCAGAGGTAAATCATTCATAATAGAGTTAGTTGATCAAATATCCGAAACACAACTCAGTATTTAGAAAGCTTCACCTTCTTTTTGTCATAAAAGATCTTAGAATGGTTTGCGGAATTTACACAGGTCTTACAACGGAGCAGATACAAGCTTGCTTCTGGAAAGGTACACATTGAATTTTTACTCATAGAAATTCAGAAACACTTAGGACCGATACTGTTCTGTTCTGTGATAGAAACTGATAAACACGTAACAATTCTGACTGCAGGATTTGTATGTGTCCGTGGATTCGAACAGAAGACAAGAGCACCGCGTCCGCTGATGGCAAGATTGCATTTTCCGGCGAGTAAATTGAAGACCAACAAAACCGACAAATCAAAGGAGTAAAGAAACCGCATTGCTTTTCTGCTCTCCTCTAAATAAAAGACAAGCAAAAGGCCCGTTTAGATATTAAAATCAGGAGACCAAATAGTTTTTTTTTTTTTTTCTCTTTCTTTCTGACTTCAGTCATAGATCAGAAGAGAAACAAAAGAAAATAGCAACAGAAAGGAGATTTTTTAGGTTATTTATTCTCTCTAACAAATTTATAGCGTTTGGGTCTTTTTTTGGTTCTGTCACTAACGTGCCCAATCCAATGACTGTGCACACTTAGGTGCTTCGTCAATAATAAATTACTCCGGCCACCGAAGTTTTTAGCGTCTTTCAATCGGCGGCGACACATATTCCTTTTTTCCTTGTTGGATTGTGTGCTTACGGTTAGTGGGCCTTACTAGAGCATGATCATCAATGAAAATAACTAAAAGTTGAATGCTACAAAGTAGAAAGTGACCAAAAGAATATATAGACATTGCCGAATGCCAACCAAAAAGAAAAGCAAAGTCATCGAATTGAAAAAGTATTACTATTACTCTTTGACCATTGAGCATAAAAAGTCATTGATTAGTACTGTAAGTTCCTTTTAAAAATTAAACAAAATTTATAAATACTACTAAACAACATTTAATATGTCAAGGAAATCCATTTTTTTTTACTTTTGACTGAGGTAGTATAATGTATAAATTAGAGCATGACTAAACTCTTTTTGGTAAGGTAATGGTAGGTTAAATTTGTTTTCTGTTTTCAATGTTAATTTAAAAAGTTAATACCATGTATTTGACGAATCATGGATTATACGAGGAACATATAAGATTATATAATAGAGAGAATTGGTGAATATGATAGTTTTTAAATTTTAATTGGGGTTTTAGGTAGTTTTTAGGGTAGTTTAAATTTTTATGAGAGAGATAAAGAGAGTAAGAGAGAGATGAAAGAGACAATAGAAATATGAAAAAATATTCTATCTATTTAAAAAAAAACTACCATAAAAACTACAAATTCTCCAAAAAAAAACTTAAAACTACCTAAATCTTTAAAAAAAACTTAAAAACTAGATAATCTCGTAACTAACCCTATATAATATGGTAGATTAAAAACATTAAATTAAAGGAGGAATAAAGTAGATAGCACCAGCTAAATCCTCATGTTTAGCATGTGCCCAACACAACACTGATACCTTTAGAGCCTCACGAGCGGCCGGCCAAGTAGGTGAGAGCGAGTCACCGTTGTTTACCTTTTTGCCCTCGTGCTTTTTTCTCTCGTCGAAGTATCTTAACCAATAGTCGTCTGCCACGTAGATACGCTCTACGAAACTTTGGTGCACCAACTTGCAGAGTAGCATCTAAACCATTTACTTTGAATATATCCGAGATGCCATCCCGGTTCAAGTGTTATCAGTGTAAAAGTTCGATTTTCATTTCGCGTATGAGATTCTTATTCACTCGCCTCTCATCCTAGACATAACCTACACGCGCACTTGCTCGACCGTCAGATTCTCAATCGACGGTTGCATTTAAATAATTGAAAACAAAGCGGTGTGTATCACGCGCTCGTCATGGTTAGCCGCCGCACGTGACGGCGCACGTTAGCTTTGACCATTGTCTTATGTCTCTCAAGTTTTTTTTTTAACACACGCCCTTATTTGATTTCTCACCACCCAAAGCCACTCACTGTGTGTCTCTCTCTCCATCTCTCTCTCTATCTGAAGCGATGTCGTCGTCGTTTCGAGCTCCGGCGGGTGCCGCCACTGTGTTTTCGACGGATCAGAAGATTAGACTTGGTAGAATCGACGCTCTGCGATCCTCTCACTCGGGTTTCTTAGGAAGATATGTACGCGGCGGCGTTTCGCTTCCTCAATCCGCTTCCTCGTCAAGTTCTTCGCCTATCCAAGCCGTCTCCACGGTGAGATTCGATATGTCTTCTCTTGATTTTGAATTATCATAATGAAATGTTCTTAAAATGGTTATGTTCTCTTGGATTCTAATCCTGTTGTAAATGATTTATGGAGTATGAGAGTTGATGCAGCTGTATCGTAAAAATCATGATTTCTTCGGTAATTCATAGCTTTTCAATTCTAAAGCAATGATACGATCCATTAGTGTGATTATTATGTAATCGAGTTTAGGTTTAACTCGAGATTCTGCGATTCTCATGTTGAATTTGATCTTTTTTGTTATTTAGCCTTCGAAGCCAGAGACTACTACCAAGCGGAGTAAAGTGGAAATAATAAAGGAGAAGAGTAATTTCATAAGGTATCCTCTAAACGAGGAGCTTTTAACAGAGGCTCCAAACGTCAATGAGTCAGCTGTGCAGCTCATCAAATTCCACGGTAGCTACCAACAGTACAACAGAGATGAGCGTGGTGGAAGATCTTACTCCTTCATGCTTCGTACTAAGAATCCATCTGGCAAGGTCCCTAACCAGCTTTATTTGACTATGGATGACTTAGCCGATGAGTTTGGTATCGGTACTCTTCGTTTGACCACTAGGCAGACGTTTCAGCTTCATGGTGTTCTCAAGCAGAATCTTAAGACTGTCATGAGCTCCATTATTAGAAACATGGGTAGTACTCTTGGTGCTTGTGGTGATCTGAACAGGAATGTTCTTGCTCCTGCTGCACCTTATCTGAAGAAAGACTATCTCCTTGCACAAGAAACTGCTGACAACATTGCGGCTCTTCTTTCTCCTCAATCAGGGTTCTATTATGATATGTGGGTTGATGGAGAGCAGTTCATGACTGCTGAGCCTCCTGAGGTTGTGAAGGCTCGAAATGATAACTCCCACGGAACTAACTTTGTCGACTCTCCTGAACCCATCTATGGCACCCAGTTCTTGCCTAGGAAGTTCAAGGTTGCTGTAACTGTGCCTACAGATAATTCCGTTGATCTCCTCACCAATGACATTGGAGTTGTTGTCGTTTCAGATGAAAATGGGGAACCACAAGGTTTCAACCTTTATGTAAGTTGACACTCTTTTAACCTACATGTGCTATTACTTTTATAGTATCGTGTTTGTTTGTTCACCTTGTACGTTCAGTTATCTTTGTCTGGATTAATTTTTGGTTTGTTGATGCTAAATGACTCATCTTACAGGTGGGTGGAGGCATGGGAAGAACCCACAGAATGGAGTCTACTTTTGCCCGCCTGGCAGAACCAATAGGTTATGTTCCAAAGGAGGATATTTTGTATGCTGTGAAAGCCATTGTTGTCACACAGCGAGAACACGGGAGAAGAGACGATCGTAAATATAGCAGAATGAAATATTTGATCAGCTCCTGGGGAATTGAGAAGTTCAGAGATGTTGTCGAGCAATATTATGGTAAAAAGTTTGAGCCTTCCCGTGATCTTCCAGAATGGGAGTTCAAGAGTTACTTGGGATGGCATGAACAGGTTTTGTTACTAAAAACCTTGTGAAATTGCGTCACTTTCAGAACTGTCTGTCATGGCTTATTCAATAAGATCTTGTTGTCATTGTGAACTGACAGGGAGATGGTGCGTGGTTCTGTGGGCTTCACGTAGACAGTGGTCGTGTTGGAGGCATAATGAAGAAGACACTGAGAGAAGTAATAGAGAAATACAAACTGGATGTCCGCATCACACCAAACCAAAACATTGTATTGTGTGATATAAAGACCGAATGGAAGCGTCCCATCACCACAGTGCTTGCTCAGGCTGGCTTGCTGGTAAGCAGCTTTATTTGACGACTAGTAATGCAAATCTAATAGCTATTGTGACATAATCTGAGTAAACCTTTGCTTATTTGTGCAGCAACCTGAGTTTGTTGACCCATTAAACCAAACCGCAATGGCTTGTCCAGCTTTTCCCTTGTGTCCTCTGGCAATAACTGAGGCAGAGCGTGGGATCCCCAGCATTCTTAAGCGAGTGAGGGCAATGTTTGAGAAGGTAAGATCACTCTGTGCAGATAACTTACACTTATCTAATCTTGTGTCACTACAGGCATTTGATCTTGATGAGCAAAACTCATTTCTTGGATCAGGTTGGCCTGGAGTATGATGAGTCTGTTGTGATAAGAGTGACTGGTTGTCCTAATGGCTGTGCAAGACCGTACATGGCTGAGCTCGGTCTAGTTGGGGATGGTCCCAACAGCTATCAGGTACGGTTAGAGCGAGCACAAGCTCTTCTTACTAGTGAGACAGTGTAGTAAAGCTGGCAGGCTAATATTCTGAGTTGTTTTGGGTTGCGCAGGTTTGGTTAGGAGGAACACCGAACCAGACCGAGATAGCAAGAAGTTTCATGGATAAGGTAAAGGTTCATGACTTGGAGAAAGTCTTTGAGCCATTGTTTTATCACTGGAAACTCGAGAGGCAAACCAAAGAATCATTCGGAGAATTCACAACCCGCATGGTAAGGATCATCACATATAACTTCTCCTAACTCTTGAGACTTGAAATTCTTATATGAAATAAGAAGAAGAAGAAGAAGAAACAAATCACTTCGTTTTTGAAAATTGCAGGGATTCGAGAAACTGAAGGATCTGATAGATGCATATAAAGGAGCTTCTCAATAAAGCACAGATCAGCTTTCGTTTTATTATACAAAGTGATACAAGCGATGTCTCTGTCTGAACTGTTACTCTTCGGTAACTCTGATGGAGGGAGAACTTGGTCTTGTTTTTAGTTTGATTTTGTTCCTTTTTTGGATTGCCTTTTGTCTTTCATCGGATAATAAGTATCACTGTATTATTATTAATAAGCCTTTTTTTGGCTCTGGATATCATTTGAGTTTTCCTCTTCTTAAATGGCTACTTGCTCTTTTTCCTGTTGTTGTTTCTCCCTTTGATTTTGTAAATAGATTATTCTGAAAACCTTTTTCACAATTAAAAAATCTTGAGAAATTTAAACACCACTACTATTATCTAACTTAAAACTATCAAATCCAAATTTTAAAATGTTTTAATAATATATTTGATTGTACATTATCACTAATCATATAACACTGAATTTTAAAATATTTTAGTAACATATGATTTATCATTTTAGCTCAAATTCTTCCAAAGATCAGTTCAATACTTCCTTATAATTGTATCATAATAACATAAAAAAAATTTTATCCTTAAAATTGTATCATAATAACATAAAAAAAAAAAACTAAAAATTTAGGAGAAAACGGTAAAAAATACTGAATTTTCACATTTTCTCTAAAAAAACACAAAATTTTTAATATAAAAAAAAATACTAAGTTATGTGTTGACGGAGCTTAATTAAGTATAATTTTGGTCAACACTAATTATCATCAAACTACCGTTTATTGTTGACCGAGAGCAAAACGACAACTTTGTAAAAATATAAACATGAACAACTCCAAGAGTTTTGTATGAATCAAGTGAAAACTCTACCAAAACCATAAACAACAAGATGATGCCTCAACTGGAAAAACAAATTTAAATTTATGAAATTTTTGAAACTTGAGGCATTTTGTAGTAAATAATAAAAAGGTGATATTTTAGAAATTGTAGAAACTTTTTGCATTTTATTGCAGTTTTTTAATTTGGTAATAAATAAAGGTGACATGTAGACAAAGAAAGAATGGAGTCGAGGGATATAACTGGAAAACTTTTTCACACCGAATAAAATTGGTTGAAAACCTAAACGTCTAAAACCCTAATTTTATCACCTTCTTCCTCTCTCGCCGACGACGACAACATGGGTGCCAAGGCGAAGAAAGCTCTGAAGAAGAACATGAAGAAGGTTTCTGCTTCGGCTGCTGCTTCTTCTCAGCTAGCTCTTCCTCAGAACCCGAAACCGTCGGCTGATTTTTTGGTATTTCTCTCGATGCTTTCACTTTACCACCAATTCGTTTCATACTCTTTTGGGTTTTCGATTGAATCTCTCTGTTATGTGTTTTGGTTAATAGCCACTAGAAGGTGGTCCAGCTCGTAAAGCTCCAGTGACCCAACCTCTTGAGAATAAAGCCACCGTCCTATACATCGGTCGAATCCCTCATGGCTTCTATGAGACTGAGATTGAAGGTACATTTTTTTTCTAATTACCATCTAAATTTACAATCTTGATAATGTGTTTTGATAATCTGATAAAACTTTCTGGGGTATAGCTTTCTTCTCGCAGTTTGGAACAGTGAAGAGAGTTAGAGTCGCCAGAAACAAAAAGGTAATGCTTTATTTTGTTTGCTCAATAGTTTGAGGCTATGTGCTGTTTCTTTTCTCACTATTTGTTCTTTTTTTTTAACAGACTGGGAAGTCAAAGCATTTTGGGTTTATACAGTTTGAGGACTCTGAGGTATAATACTTGGAACCTGTAGAAAAATGGTGAAACCCTTGTGTGTTATATATGTTCAATTCTTAAGCTTTTGATTCGGTTCTTTGCAGGTGGCAGAAATTGCAGCTGGTGCAATGAATAATTACTTGCTGCTCGAGCATATGCTTCAAGTCCATGTCATCCCACCGGAGCATGTTAAACCTAATCTGTGAGTGACTTGAATCGACTTTGTTTTTTGTGTGTAATTAGTGTAGGTTAGCTATTTTGCTTGGTTGTTTATTGTGTTGAATGAAATACTTCTATTTCTTTGGCTATCTCCTGTGGTTTGATGCAATCTTTGAAGAACAATGTCTATGGTTTCCAGAGTTAGATTTTATGACATTTAGGTATTAGGATAGGATGTGAAAAAGGTGAAGAGAAAAGAGAGTTTACAGAAGGAGTCTTTTCTTGGATTAGGTGGTTAATTTATGAGTCATGAAATTAGGGTAAAGAAAATGTAAATCTTGTGCCCTACCTGGATTTCCAGTGACTCAGTACTCTTTCTTCACTTTGTTAAATTCACTCTGAGAAATTAGAGTGTGCGTGTACTTCAAGAAGAGAACATGCAAGAACTGTTCTTTTCAAGTAGTTGTGGATCTGAATGTTATCTATGTCCTGAATGTTATAGGTGGAAAGGGTTTAAGTGTAACTACACACCTGTGGATTGGGTTCAGATTGAGCGTAGACAACATAACAAGGTAATCTTCTTCACTTTTCTTTGTGATCAGTTGGCCATTTCTCTTGTTGACTCTTAACTTTGATTTCTGTTGTTGTTGTTGTTTATATACAGGAAAGGACATTGGAAGAGCATAGGAAAATGTTGCAGAAAGTAGTTCAAAGGGATCAGAAAAGGAGAAAGAGAATCGCAGCCGCTGGGATAGAGTATGAATGCCCCGATCTTGTAAGTTTCCGATTACAAGTTCTACTTCTTCTCTACATTACATATCGAACACAGAACTAATAGTAACTACTAACCGCCTTTTCTTTGCTGCTTCAGGTTGGGAATACTCAGCCAGTCCCGAAGAAGATCAAGTTTAGTGAAGACTAAGAGCTGAAGCTGAACAACACTTTTTCCATAAGCTATTTTTGGATAGGATTCCTTCTGTTGTACTTTTGACAATTGGATTAAAAAAAAACTCTACTTTAAAAGTTTGCAATGAAAATTTATGTTCGACTGAATGTCAGATTCTCTGTATAGCATCAAGATACTTTCCCAAAATAGCTGGTGTTGGAATCTCTCTGGTGAAACCGCTCTTGCTATCTGTAGGTCCAACAGTTGCGATGAGAACAAAGTTGTCGCCATTTCCTACATCAATCTCATACAATTGAGCAAAGACATGTCTAAACTCGTCTTTAAGTTCTTGATAGAATGTCTTGTTTGGAGGAATGACATTGATAACGAAAACCCCAGAAGGAACAAGAACTGTTCTTGCAGCTAGCAGAACATCTTTGGCCACAAACTCTACCGGAGGAGCAGTCATGCACTGAATTGGATCGGTTGAGTCAAGATCAACCATCAAGACATCAAACTTGGCATCATAATCACAGCTAGCAGATAATCTCTTCAAGAACTTGATACCGTCTTCTACGTGAACACGAGCTAAGCTATCCTCCAACCCGAAGTATTGCTTCGCTATTCTCAAGACTTCAGGGTCTATCTCTACGCCTGTAACCTCAAACCCCAATTGTAGCCTTAAGAAACTAAGCAATCCACCGCCTCCAACTCCAATGCACAATGCCTTTGGTCTAGATTTGAGCTGACTGATGTGAGAATCAATCAAGGAAAGACTTGCCACCATTGGTGCCAAGTAAGGATGCACAAGTTCCTTAAGATCAAGCTTGAAATCTATTCCCGTTAATGGCGGAGAAGAATTCGAATCTAATCTAGGGATGATTTTGATATCAGATTGGACTAAATTAGGCATTCTCTTAAACCTCAATCTCCTTCTAAATTCTCTAACTCCATCGTCCATCTCAATCTCTACATCTTCAATTAGCATTTCACCGACGAAAGGCCCGACAGATTTCTCCAGCACTACGCTGGAAACAACATTATCCTCGTAAATCAGAAAAGGAACATCTTCGACTTCGTCTCGTGTTAGGGTTTTAGGTGACAGAGCTACCACAAGAGGTTTTAATCTCATCTTGAGTCTCTCCGATTCGTCGTCCTCAACGATCGGTCGGTGGTAAACCGCGGGAAAATCAGATTCACCGTCGTGATCATCGCCGATCAGTATCAGCCGAGAGATGTCTGGGATGTTAAAGAGGAGCTGGAGATGGCCGGACTCGGTGGAGAAGATCCAATCGGTTTCTCGGTTCTTTGGAACGAGTATGGCAGCAACTCGGGGATAAGAGTCGGTGGAATGAACCGGCGAGTCAAGGACGGCGACTCGGAGGAGATGTGGCGGAGAAGTAGGATTAGGGATTGTGAAAGAGATGAAACGAGAAGGAGAGATGTTCTCGAAGATACTCACATCCAGCGCCATTTTCTGATTCTGATTTTGATTTCACCATCTCTCAAGTCTTTTTTATGCTTTATAGTAAACCGGACTAAACCAAACCAGAACAAACCCATCATGTGATTTAAACCAAACCAGAACAGACCCATTTCATCTTAAGGGCCTCGACTCCCAGAGTCTCTTCTTTCAGCTCACCGCTCACCTAAAAACTTTTTGAATTCGCCCAAAATCACAATTTTCCTTACACTGAAAAAAATAGAGTAGGATGGAGGATAATTCGTGGGATAAATGTGTGGAAGAAGCAGTGAATGTGCTTGAATCCGGGCAAATTCTTCGATCTTTGAGACCCATTTGTATGACTAGCCAAAACGAAGAAGAAATGGTGAAAAGCAGAGGAAATGGAGGAGATGAGTACGAGGTGTTCGACGGTTTGTGTCAATGGGATCGAACTTCAGTCGAGGTTTCTGTCTCCATACCCACATTTCACAAATGGCTTCACGATCAACCCAGCAACGGTACGTTTCATTTCTTCCCTGATTTTTTTTTTTTGCCAGGAGTTTCGGAGTTTCCAAAGTTACGGCTTTTTTTTTCTGAACTGAAATACAGACTGAGAATTTTGGGTTTTTACAGAATATTGAGTTGATTAGGCAAAAGTATGGTTTTTTATTTTGTTTCTCAGTTTCACATTGACAGGAGAAGAGATTTATAGTGGAGATGCATTAGCTGAGAGTAGAAAAGGGAGATTCAAGAAGCTACTTTTGTTCTCTGGGAATGATTATTTGGGTTTGAGCTCACATCCTACAATATCAAAAGCTGCTGCAAACGTATGTTTCCAAAACTTTTTTATGTCAACAAACTAAATTATAGGTTTTATTCCACTTCCTATGTTTTTTCTTCAAGGCAGGCAGTCCAAGAATATGGTATGGGACCTAAGGGTTCTGCGTTAATATGTGGCTATACCACTTACCATCGTTTGCTTGAGTCTAGTTTGGCGGAACTGAAGAAGAAGGAGGTAAATAAACTTCCTTGAATGATTTGAAATGGAGTTCCATGCTATTGATATATCTCAGGCTAAAAGCAGATGATGTGTCTTTTATCTTTTTAGGATTGTCTTGTTTGTCCTACTGGTTTTGCTGCCAATATGGCTGCAATGGTTGCAATTGGAAGTGTTGCTTCTCTTTTGGCTGCCAGTGGGAAACCTCTGAAGAATGAAAAAGTGGCCATCTTTTCTGATGCTCTGAATCATGCATCAATTATTGATGGTATCCGTCTTGCTGAACGAAAAGGAAATGTTGAAGTTTTTGTTTATCGGCACTGTGACATGTATCACCTTAATTTGTTACTGTAAGTACTTCGTTTCCCCTACCCCTCCCTTAATATCTAGTTTTCCATTTATATCATATATTTTGTTTGGACAGATCAAGTTGCAAGATGAAGAGGAAGGTCGTGGTGACTGATAGGTCAGTCTCATTTGCTACTCACGTACTGCTCTTGTACTATATAAGCTCAAAGTTGTAGTACTTAAACGCTCCCAACCTGCTTTCTTATCTGATCATAATTTTGCTCCTTTTGCTTTTCATACAAATATCGCTATTCATAGTGCTATCTACAAAGTTTAAACTTTATTTCAACATGCTTATTAACGCCTTTGGTAGTTTGAGACTGTGGACATATGAAAGGAAGGTCTAATGATTGAATTTTATTTTTGGTTTTGGCAGCTTATTTAGTATGGACGGTGACTTTGCACCAATGGAAGAGCTCTCAGAGCTTCGGAAGAAGCATGGATTCCTACTAGTTATTGATGATGTAAGTTCGTCGAAAATGCTTAAGTCAAATTTTAGGTGTTGGTACTACAATTTTTTTCCTGAAGAAATATGATATATATCGGTCAGGCCCATGGAACATTTGTCTGTGGAGAAAATGGTGGTGGCGTGGCTGAGGAATTTAACTGTGAAGCCGATGTAGATTTATGTGTGGGCACTTTGAGTAAGGCAGCAGGATGTCATGGCGGATTCATAGCTTGCAGGTACACATACCTATTTTTTTTTAAATTCGTGAACCAAGAATTTGTTTTTGTGGTGGTTGACATCTCTGTGAGGTTCATCAATGCTTATGCCGAAGCAAATCAATAATCAATTTGAATTTTCGTAGACTGGTGACAGCTTTTTTTCTTGTTGGAAACAGCAAAAAATGGAAGCAACTGATACAATCGAGAGGTCGTTCATTCATATTTTCAACAGCAATCCCTATCCCGATGGCTGCAGCTGCTTATGCAGCAGTTTTAGTGGCAAGGAAGGAGAGGTGGAGAAGAAAGGCACTATGGGAGAGGGTCGAAGAGTTTAAGGCATTATCTGGAGTTAACATCTCAAGTCCGATTATCTCACTTGTTGTAGGCAATCAAGAGAAAGCCCTCCAAGCTAGCCGGTTCACTCACATCTCCTTCTATTTCTATTCTTCTTCCTCACACACCCACTAGTATAGCTGATTGATTTTTTCATTATTGCAGGTATCTACTGAAATCAGGCTTCCATGTAATGGCAATTAGACCACCCACAGTGCCACCCAATTCTTGCAGGTAAACACGAAAACTCAAAATTCTTTTCGTATGAAGTGAAACCTTTTCATCATATGAACTTGGATAAAACTGATCATATGTTGTTGTGGAGTTGGTCTTCAGGCTAAGGGTGACACTGAGTGCAGCACATACTACAGAAGATGTGAAGAAACTCATCACTGCGCTTTCTTCTTGTTTGGACTTTGACAACAACACTCACATTCCTTCCTTTCTCTTTCCCAAACTCTAAAATCCCCTCTCTTTTTTGTTATCTAATTTATCCCAGAACTTTGTTTTCAATTTTTTTTAATGATTTGAGTGAATGATCTCTTCGACTATGTAATCCCTTGTTCCCTACGATTCAAAATGTTATATTTATTTCAACATCTAGTTATCTCGAGTGTAAGTAACCAAAGGAGAAGGAAAAACATGAGACAATTGTTTCATTGGGCCAATAAAGTAAAAGCCTAACTGGTGAAAGTATTACAGGCCCAAACGCTAAGTGAAGCCTAGCGCGTGAAGAAGATAAATATTCATCCGTGTGTTACAATAAATCTAAAAATATATACTGTATTTTTATAAAATGGGTAATCAATCCCAACTAAAAGAAAAATCAACTTATACCAAATGAACAGACAATGTATTTTTAGAATTTTTAGAAATTAAAGATACACATGTTCTAAATTTCACATACGTTATATTATATTTTCTAATTACATAAACAAATAAAGATTCTTAAGCAAGAACATATTTTTAGAAATTTAAGATACACATATTCACATACGTTACACTAAGGTTTCTAATAACTTAGCATAAATAAAATACACAGCATATATTTATTGATCAAAAATCCAAATAGTATATGATCAAACAAACAGTTTCAAAATTCAAGAAGGTGTCGCTTCTTCTTCTTCTTCATCCTCAAAAGCTCAGTTGAAAGAAAGAGCAAAAATGTTAGAACTGTTGTTTCTCACTTTTATTGACATCTCCAATAGTGTCTTCTTCTTTACTCTTCTCACGATTCTCGTATCCGGTCTGGTTTATAAACTCACGCGCCTGAGTCACAAATCGAAGCTCATGAACCTCCCACCGGGCCCACAGGGTTGGCCGTTGGTTGGGAATCTGTTTCAGTTCGCGCGCTCCGGGAAACAGTTTTTCGAGTACGTCGACGAGATGAGAAACATCTACGGCCCCATTCTCACGCTGAGGATGGGAATCCGAACGATGATCATCATCTCGGACGCGAATCTCGCGCACCAAGCGTTGATCGAGCGTGGGGCCCAATTCGCGACCCGACCCGTCGAAACTCCGACCCGGAAAATCTTCAGTTCTAGCTATATCACCGTCCATTCCGCGTTGTACGGTCCCGTGTGGCGATCTCTGAGGCGGAACATGGTTCAGAACATGCTGAGCTCGAATCGGTTGAAGGAATTCGGCTCCGTTAGAAAATCCGCCATTGATAAACTCGTGGAGAGGATCAAATCGGAGGCTAATGAACACGACGGGCTCGTCTATGTCCTGCGAAACGCCAGGTTCGCTGCTTTTTGTATTCTATTAGATATGTGTTTCGGAATCAAAATGGAAGAAGAATCGATTGAGAAGATGGATCAAATGATGACTGCGATTTTAATCGCCGTCGATCCACGAATCCACGATTACCTCCCGATTCTCACTCCGGTTTACTTCAAGGAGAGAAAACGAGCTCTGAAACTTCGCCGGGAACTTGTCGAATTCGTCGCAGGTTTTATCGAGAAGCGACGATCGGCGATTAAAAATCCTGGCTCCGATAGAACGGCGTCGTCTTTCGCGTACCTTGATACCTTATTTGATCTCAGAGTCGATGGCCGTGAAACGTCGCCGTCTGATGAGGACCTCGTGACTCTATGCTCGGAGTTTCTTAACGCAGGCACTGATACGACGGGGACGGCGATTGAGTGGGGAATCGCGGAGCTAATTTCAAATCCGAAGATTCAATCTCGGCTGTACGATGAGATTAAATCAACGGTCGGAGATAATCGTACGGTCGAGGAGACAGATGTGGATAAAATGGTCTTTTTACAAGCTTTCGTCAAGGAGCTTCTCCGGAGACATCCACCGACGTACTTCACGTTAACCCACGGCGTGACGGAGCCGACGAATCTTTCCGGCTACGATATACCCGTCGGAGCCAACGTCGAGTTTTATCTTCCGGGTATGAGTCAGGACCCGAAGATCTGGTCCAACCCGGATAAATTCGACCCAGACCGGTTTATAACAGGTGGCGAAGACGCCGATTTAACGGGCGTAGCTGGAGTGAAGATGATGCCGTTCGGAATTGGCCGTCGAATCTGTCCTGGGCTTGGAATGGCGATTGTACACGTGGAGCTAATGCTGGCGAGGATGGTTCAAGAGTTCGAGTGGAGCACATACCCGCCGGAGAGCCAAGTGGATTTCACGGGAAAGTTGGTGTTTGCAGTGGTGATGAAGAATCCGTTGAGAACGATGGTTAAAGCTAGGGTTTAAGTTTGGTCCACGCTTTTGATTCTTTTAACTTGACCGGACCGGTTCAAGAGAGAATTTTGCACATTGTTAGACAATAATGTGATCTGGTTTAATCAATGTTTAGCAACCCCTTCGTTTACTTGCAAACCACGGCTGCCTAAACTTTTCTATATTTTTGTTGTTAAATGTTTTCCTTTTTTGTGTAAAAAACGATTTCCATTTTTTCATGAAAAAAAAATAGAAATTCATCTGCCACGCAAGAAAATTAGTTTAGGAAATCCACTAATCTGAAAACAGAGCAATGCAAATTCACTATACTTTTGGTTTAGTTGGCTTAGACGTGTTCACAAAACCAAATAAATTTGTTTTAACTGAACCGGTCTTGGTTACGTCTCAGGTGGTTTTGAGTAATTACTAAAAAAGGAAAACAATCTTACTTAGTCGTTTAATTACCGATTAGCAGATTTTCAGAAAAAGGAAATTACAATTGATCAATTGAGAAGCGAGTTTGCTATATATAGAGTGGCTGCATCAGCTATTCTTTCCAAACACGCAGAAACAAAAATCTCTTCTTCTTTTGATCTCTCTGTGACTCTCTGCCTGTGAAATCGTAGAAACAGAATGGGAGGCATCAAGAGAAAGATTCCTTTAGAGAAAATAGAGAAGAAAGATTCCAGAGCTGTTGCTTTCTCAAAACGCAGTAAGGGTCTTTACAGTAAAGCCTCTGAGCTTTGTCTTCTCTCCGGCGGACAAATTGCGATCATAGCAACTCCGGTATCTTCCAACTCCAACGTCTCCTTCTACTCCTTCGGCCATTCCTCTGTTGATGGCGTTGTCGATGCTTTTCTCGCGAATAAGCGTCCTCGGGATGATCTAGGGCAAGGGTTTTGGTGGGACGACGAGAGTCTTGTCAGATCCGAGAATCCGGAGGAATTGAGAGACGCGATCAACTCTATGTCGAAGTTGTTGGAAGATCTCAAGGATTTTCGTTTCGATGCCGTGGAAAAACGAAGAGGCCATGAGGACGTGAAGAAGAAGGGTGTTTTACACGCAACTCATCAAAACCAAACCCTAGATCTTCAGTCTTCTTCTTCTTCTTCTTCTTCTTCAACCCTTTGCATTCAGGATGATCCAACTGCATACTTGGAAGGGTTTAACAAGAACACCGAAGAACAGATCCTAGCAATTTCTGACAACAATAACAACAACAACTGTTTAACTGGGAACTTGGATGGGTGCAACCAAGAGTTTGGTCTTTATCAAATCTTTGATTTTGTGAAATCTGAAGGTCCATCGATGAATTTGGAGACGGATGATGTCTCGATGGTGACAACGAATCAAAACCCTTTGTCTGATTGTAGAGTTGTTGAAGGTGGAGAACTGGTGATGCACAGAGATTGGCATGAGAACAATCTCCAGTTGTATGATTTCGATGATAATCAGATCATATCGATTTCTGACAACAACAATGATTTACCTGTAAACGAGGGTTGGTGTGATCAAGAGCCGGATCTTGATCAAATCATTGATTTTGAGACGAATTGTGAAAGCCTTTTGATGAATTTGGAGAATATGTTATGATATCTCCATGATGACGCTGAACCAAAACCAGTGCTATGATTCTGAAGCTGTTGAAGACGGAGGATCGGGGATTCCCAGAGATTTGTATGAGAATAATCTTAACTTTTCAGAGTTTTTCAATGAGTTAGCTTCCATTACTGCACTTTGAATGTTCACACGACAATGTATGGAGTGCTTCGGTTTAATTTGGTTAGATATATTTCCTTAACAAAAGGGTCCGGTTTGACTTCGATCAATTTCCTTGCTTGATTGGGTTTCACTGTTTTGGGGATATTGATCGAACTCAAACCGGTTCTGTTTGGGTTTGCCTTGATTAATGATAAAAGTTAAAAACATCCTCTGTTTTAGTTTCAATTTTCTTTTATCAACTTTAACTTAGATACAAAATAATTTTAAATATTATAATGAACCTATAATGTACATCCACCTAATATTATTGTTCGATTTTCAATAATTTTTTGGATGATATGTGCTAAAAAAAAATCAATAACAAATTCCTTTTAAATTCTAAAATGCATTTAAAAGAGTTAAAAAAGTTGAATAACACTAGAATTTTAAGTAATTGAATTGAATGACACGGCTATGAATGGATGCTGTTTTTTCAATTCGGATTTTAGATTTTGCTATTAGATTTTTGTTTTAAAAAATCCAAAAAATGATTTTCGTTTTTGAGAAAAGTAAAAACTATATTTCTGTTTGCATCTTGGATTCCGAAATCTATGGTTCTGATTTTATCTATTTCCTTTTGCTAGAAAGATGAATATGAATTGCTGTAAGTGTTACTTGTCAATTTGGATGAGTGGATGAGATCCGACAAACGTGTATGATATATCCTATGTCCCATTTGCAAAACCCGATTTTGTCTCTTTTGCCTAAACATCTCTCATTTTCCGGCTTCTTATATCGAATATCACAGTTATCTCAATGGTAATCAGACTCTAAAACCAAAATCTCTAGAAGCAATCCATGCTTTTCAATTTGGTTTGGTATTAATACCAAATTTGAAAAATTAAAACAAATAGGTTTAGATCAAAGAGGTAACCCCTAATTTCTATTCTCTTGAGAATATAGTGGTATGGTCTTCTTAATTTTCCGTAGGAGGATTGACATGGTAGGAAATTTAGAGAAGATGACCAATTTCAGTATATCAAAAGATTTGTTTACTACTATTTTTACCACTTACAAAATAAAATATAATTCATTTTTTATTAGTGTTATAATCTTACAATTTGCTTTGATATTGTTAAAATAAAATAAAACATGTACAATATAAAAAGATTATGAATGAAGCTAAACTGTGAATTTTTACCAAAAAATAAATAAAGATAAACTGTGAAAAAAACAATTATGAGAAACATTTGTGAAAGAGAACGGGTTTAGAGAAGATAAATGCAAATGCATATCATGTACAAGTTAACAAAAAAACCATAGATTTTTTTTTTTTTAGTTATTTGAAGAGATTTTAGTTATATGTATATGCCGAAAGGGTTATAGGCTTATAAGAGACCATATAAAGAAAAAGTGATATGTTAATATTTCATTGTGAATCGTTTTCCAATCGTAAATAATAATTGTAGTTCCCACATATTGATATATAACTAGGAAAACAATGATGTTATCTAAACGAAAACGAATGCAATTTTGAGAAGAGAACAAATTGGAGTTTAGAGCGGTAATGTTAAGTATCATAGGGTTTTTTTTTTTTTTTT